>VDFB02106919.1:0-31865 GCA_007258455.2 Sequoia sempervirens | reverse complement strand
ACTTCATTGGAGCCCGTTTGATGAACTCTAGCTGGTGATATTGTGAAGACCTGTCTCCGTCATTAGAGAATATTTCATAGAATGGATCTCCAAGTTCATCCTAGGTAACGATGGTATTAGCTTGTAGCATGCGGTACCAATCCAATGCTTTACCTTTGAAAGAGGCTGCGAGTAGCCTTAGCCCTATGTTTTGGTCTGTAACCCCATGTACCAAACATAAATCTCCAACATCTTGCAGATGTTCAGATGGTGTTCTTGAGCTATCTCTGGTAAAATTAGGTATAACTTTTAGAGTAGAGATCAAGATAGGGGCCCAAATGACAGGCACTACTAGTGTAAATCCTAAACATTAATTATTTTATGTATCTCCTAGATTCTTGGAATGTGTTCAATAACACTAAGATTAGGATGAGATTAATATTTGATGAAATAATCATGATTATTGACATTTTTAATTAATTCTAAATGTAAGAAGCATGTGAGGGTGTCCATAGTGAGTTCCTAAATAATAGGGACACATGGGACACTCACATGGTAAGGTGAAACTCACCTTGTGTTCAGTTAACTATACGGAGTAACAGTTAACACTTCTAAATGCATGTAAAGATCCTAGGAGTTAGGATTTGATGTTTGCATGCTTGAAGTTCAGTTAAGTTCAGTTAAGTTCAGTCAGATCAGTTAAGTTAAGTTCAGAATCAGTTTAGTTTAGTTTAGTTTAGTTTAGTTTAGTTCGGTTCAGTTATCTTCAGTTGCATGCAAGTGCATGTTGCATGCATGTTGTTTATTTTGAGTTGCATGTAGTTAGCTTCAGTTAACTTGTAATGCATGGCTAAATAACATTGAGTTGTATGACAGATAATAGGAACTACCTCCAGTTAACAAGGGATGACCATTCTTTGGGAATGGTGTTGAGTAAATGTTTCAGTTAACTATAAAGCACTTGAAGCCAACTTGGGCGCCCAAGATGCTTTATTGGATTTACCTCTAATGCATGATAAGATATTTCTGAAGGCCTAGTTAAGTAGCTTTACTTAAGGGCACCAACTTTGAGGAAGAGTTTTGGAATTATCACCAAAGTGAAGGAGAAGTTGTAGCTTCAGTTTGGAACACCCAAATGCATGATGCACATGTTGTAAGCTTTAGTCTTCACTGAATAACTCTACTTGAAGGAATATGGCGTACCTTTTCAAGGGCTTGAGCTTATGCATTGTAATTATCACCATTTGGAGATTACAAGGTTGCATATTGTCTCTATATCTCATTCAAGTTGAATAGATTTTCATAATTGTTATTGTAGGTGTGAAGAAGATTGGTAGAAGACAAAGAAGCATTCTCGAGCAAGGGTGGAATATTGTAATTGAGTTTGAATAATAGAATAATTCTTGGTGGAGTTTTTTCCCGAAAGGATTTCTCCACGGTATATCTTGTGTGATCCTTCTATTATCTTGTCTAGTTCTTCTAAATAATTCTCTCTACATTCTACAACAGTAAAATGAATTAATCAAGATAATCACCCACAAAGAATATATGTAACAAAGAAAATACTTACTTAGATCAGCAATATTAAAGTTTTATAGAGCATTAAGCTAAGAAAACACCTCATTTTTCAACATTTGGTATCAGAGCTGAGGTTTGGTAGAAAAGATTGGAGGTATTTTGGCTTAGTGGGAGCTTTTATTATTATTTTTTATTTTACGATTTTAGATTGAGTTTTCCCGTTGATGAATTCAAGGTTAGATATTGAAAGGTTCAATAGGTTCTAACTATATGGAATGTGGAAATTAAAATGGAAGATCTTCTTGAAGAAAGTCGATTGGTTGAGTGAAGTTAATGAGACAAAGACACCTACAACTATTTCAGATGAAGATTGGGCTAAGTTAGATAAAAAGGCAAGAGGAACAATAAGGTTATGTCTTGTTGATGTTGTTCTTTTGAATGTTTCAATGGAAACCAGTGCATATAAATTATGGAAAAGAATAGGGGATATTTATCAAACTAAGAGTCTCACCAATAATTTGTATTTGAAAAGGAAATTATATTCATTGAAAATGAAAGATGGTGATTCAGTAGCACAAAATTTAAATGCTTTCAATTTAATTCTTAGTCAGTTAGCATTCGTAGATGTAAAGCTTGAGGATGAGGATAAGTGCATTTTATTACTTTGTTCATTACCAAATTCTTGGGAAAATCTAATTGTTGCAATTAGTGGAAATGTAAGTGCTGAGATCAAGATGGACAACATTATTCCCCACTCTCCCTATCGAGAGGAGATGAGGAGGAAGTCTAAGGAGGAAATTCAAGATGCCTTGTTTTGTAAAAGGTAGGCTAAGAAAAAGGAGCCTAGGAAACAAAGGAAGGGAAGGGGAGTGAAGTCCAGGAAGGATGAAGTAAAAGGTAAAGTGTTGGGTACATGGGAAACTAGGACATGTGAAGAAGGATTGTAAGAACAAGAAAGAGAGTTCTGATTCTTCTACAGAGGAGTCCTTGGATAATAGTAATGATGCATTGGTTATTTCAGCTAATATTGTTTGTGATAACTCTTTGCTTCATGTTTCAGAGTAATCTTAGTAGAGAGGATGGTAGTCACGATGCCATGTGTGACTCGGTATCACGGTTCAGTGGGAGTTGTTGGCAGTGACTTGGGTGCATCATTGGTAAGGTTATCTCCATGTGATTAGAATATGGTTTCTTGGTTTAGAGTATATTTGTTATGGATGTCATGGTTTACTCTTGATATGCATTTAGAGTTTGGCATATTACATGGTTCTCTTGAGACTAGGATGTATAAGTATGTTATGATGCATGTGATCTCCTAAGGGGAGATGGTTAGATCATGGATGTCATGTTTATTATCCTGATTCATGATTGGAGCTTTGACAATGATCTTGTGTAGTTCTCTAAAGTTTTGGGTACATTAATCATTTGCTTGATTACTTCATGAAAGTGTTGTGTTGCATTTGGAGTTTGGCATGGATTGGTTTGTTACAGGTCCTCATGGATACTTGGAGAAATAGGCGAGGCTGGAATTCTCTTATGGTAAGAGACATTTGTTGGAATGGTTACTTGTAAGAAAAGTTTTTCAACAGAAAAGACCGAGGAGTCTACACCTTGGTTGAATGTGAATTCAACACACTTGGTGGTTTAGCATGCCTCTAAAGAGGTGGTTTGGTTACAGAGGCTTGGGAAAGGTAATGGTTTGGATGATAATGGGAAGGTATTAATTGAAAAATTTGAAACTTTAATTAATGTTACAGATTATCTTATGAAACCATACAGATAAGTTCTCTTGGTTTTAATCATTTGCTTGGAAGCTTCATGACTATGCAGGTTGCATTTGAAGTAGCATGGTTTGATTAGTTGGTGCAAGAAGGCCATTGACCTTGAGTCTTGTAATTGTTTTATTATTCCTTGTTTAGAATAATTGCAATGTATAATGTCAAGTGGGAGAATGTTGGAAATAGTTTGCCATTAAATTGAAAATCCTAAACATTAATTATTTCATGTATCTCCTAGATTCTTGGAATGTGTTCAATAACACTAAGATTAGGATGAGATTAATATTTGATGAAATAATCATGATTATTGAAATTTGTAATTAATTCTAAATGTAAGAAGCATGTGAGGGCATCCATAGTGAGTTCCTAAATAACAGGGACACATGGGACACTCACATGGGTAAGGTGAAACTAACCTTGTGTTCAGTTAACTATACAGAGTAACAGTTAACACTTTTGAATGCATGTAAAGATCCTAGGAGTTAGGATTTGATGTTTGCATGCTTGAAGTTCAGTTAAGTTTAGTTCAGTTAAGTTCAGTTAAGTTTAGTTTAGTTCAGAATCAGTTTAGTTCAGTTTAGTTTAGTTTAGTTTAGTTCAGTTCAGTTCAGTTATCTTCAGTTGCATGCAAGTGCATGTTGCATGCATGTTGGTTATTTTGAGTTGCATGTAGTTAGCTTCAGTTAACTTGTAATGCATGGCTAAATAACATTGAGTTGTATGACAGATAACAGGGACTATCTCTAGTTAACAAGGGATGACCATTCTTTGGGAATGGTGTTGAGTAAATGTTCCAGTTAACTATAAAGCACTTGAAGCCAACTTGGGCACCCAAGATGCTTTATTGGATTTACCTCTAATGCATGATAAGATATTTTTGAAGGCTTAGTTAAGTAGCTTTACTTAAGGGCACCAACTTTGAGGAATAGTTTTGGAATTATCACCGAAGTGAAGGAGAAGTTGTAGCTTCAGTTTGGGACACCCAAATGCATGATGCACATGTTGTAAGCTTTAGTCTTCATTGAATAACTCTACTTGAAGGAATATGGCATGCCTTTTCAAGGGATTGAGCTTATGCATTGTAATTATCACCATTTGGAGATTACAAGGTTGCATATTGTCTCTATATCTCATTCAAGTTGAATATAGTTTTCATAATTGTTATTGTAGGTGTGAAGAAGATTGGTAAAGAAAAAAGAAGCATTCTCAAGCAAGAATTGGAGCTATTGTAATTCAGAGTTTGAATAATAGAATAATTCTTGGTGGAGTTTTTTTCCGAAAGGGTTTCTCCACGGTATATCTTGTGTGATCCTTCTATTATCCTGTCTAGTTCTTCTAAATAATTCTCTCTACATTCTACAACAGTAAAATGAATTAATCAAGATAATCACCCACAAAGAATATATGTAACAAAGAAAAGACTTACTTAGATCAACAATATTAAAGTTTTACAGAGCATTAAGCTAAGAAAACACCTCATTTTTCAACACTACTGGTGTAGTAAGAGGACTTCCAGCATCCCATGCCACATAATTTCTATTAGTAGTGGGAAACATGGCTAGCGGAAGGGGTGGAGGAAGTAGAACGTTCACTAGTTGGATTGAGGCTTGTACTGTCCCTAGTGGCATCACTAGCAAACCGAGATTATTTGCTATTTGGGACCTAGTAACAGGTCGATGGCTCAAACACCCTCTTTGAATTGAGATTCATTTAAGAAACTCCCACCAAGCGTGCTAGAAAAAAAGAAATTGTTGATGCCAAAAATTGGCAAGGTAACAACTTTTATGGGAAACTCAGTTAATAGGGGACCAATTGCCCTAAATTGAGTGACCTCCAAAGTTTTAAAGAAGCCAACTTCTTCTGTAATTGGGGTTTTGGAATGGGAAATAGAAGCATATATAAAAATAAAGATCTAACTAAGGCAATGTGCCAAGGGGTAGATATAGGCACGGTAAATCTATCTTTGGGGATTTGATTTAAGGGCCTGATTGGTAAAATGCTATGTTATAGAATTAATAGAAATCAAAGATAAAAATCTGCACAATTCATTTAATGACATAAAATGATTATCACATACATTCACTATAAAGAGGAGTTAAAGACATGATTTAAACTAGAAATTTGTATTTAAAATCATAGAATTTCTTTCAAATGAAAAATTTAGACAATAATGGCATAGTATTAATGTCTTATCAAATAACATAAGAAAAACAAAAAGGCCGAACAATGGCATAGTCATAGAGTTTCATATAATAATCTAAAACAATATTAAAGGCCTAGTGTCTCTGTCTAATTTTCCTGCATCCTCTTAACTCATTTTCTGAAGTAAGAAGCAGTATATATATATCCAAGAATTCACCACCTGGCGAGGTTGTAACAAAAAAGATTTTGTATCTTGAGCAATGATTTCCCTCAGCCATTGTAATAGAAAATATTCGAGCCATAACATGTAGTCACTTCCCAACCAGATGCATCCCTTGCAAATGATGGCAGTGGTCTAGAAACATCATGTGCAGACAATTATCGCTTCCCAGTGGAGGCAGTTAGAACACGTGACAACATGTCACATACTGTTGCTCGCTCCATCCTCCCCTACAATAGAACACTTGTCGAAGGGACGCGTGGCGACAGTTCACAACTCACGGTTCGTCCTCACTTCCCTTCAATGAAATCTTGCGCTAGGAATACACGTGGCAACATGTTTACTATTGGTGCCGACTATGGGGTTTGCTAAAAGTTTATGTGAATGGGAGCTATGTGGCATGCGGGCGGAGCCCAACGAGAAAGTGAAGAGAAGCAGCAATAAATAGCTTGCAGTGTAGACACATGGAAGCATGGTGAGAGCTGGTAGAAGAGCGGAGGAAGCCTTTGCTACGAGGAGCGTTGGGTGGACACGTGGAAGCAACCGACAAAGTATAGCAAAAGAAGGCTGATGAAAGGCTAAGAGAAACAAGTTTACTATATGAGGTGCGAGCTGGCACTTAGAAAAACAAAAACACCCGAAGGGAGCTCGAAGAATTTTACATTCACAGTAATTTTTTGCACTAGCTTAGCACAAATTAAAGATTAGTTACTAGCTGATTTAAAGAATGTTTTGAGTATTAGAAGGCAAGAGGCAATAGATGAGGATGCCAAAATAAGGGAATATGCCTTAGAGAAGATTGGTTCTTCTCTTTTTGATGAAGATAAAGCTAAATTGACACAATTTTACAACAAAGAATTTAGAACAAAACAAAGAGTCAACACCCTGATGAGCAAGGATAAGAACGATGTAGAGAGGATGAAAAATGAGACACTATAGAAGTTAGAAGAACTTACTAAAGAATTAATTGTGTTTCCAGACAATGGAGCGAAATGCAACATGATACATCTATCCCAAAAGTTAATGAACTAGATGAACATGCACCAGAACATAAGCCTATAGAAGAGGACATTCAAGAAGATGTGACAATAGATAATATCCCTCTAGAAGTGGAGAAAATGGCTGCAAAGGATCAAGAGAAAGACAAAGAGGACATCCCAAAGAAGGATGAAACACTAAATGAATAAAAACTGCCCTCTCTCGATGAGAAAAATGAGCAAAGAAGATAAGAGGACACCCAAAGGGTCCTAAAAAAACTTGAGGCACACAATATTGAAGACCAACCTCCTCTAGAAGATAATGAGAAATCTGAAGAAGAAAAGAAGATTGAGAAGGATTCTAGGAGTGATAGAAAGGAGAAGTGTGAGGAGAAAGAAGAGGGAAGCACAAAATTTGTTGGTGAATCCTCTTGTGATTCACTCAAGGGATTATTGGACATGCAATTGCAATTTGAACCTGTTGTATTTACACAACTGCTACAACTTCCTATGCAACAGGGACAAGTGAACATGAGTAAGATCTCTCCCCTGTAGAAGATTCAACTTGGTGATGTGTTTCATGCTTCCACCCACCAAAAGAGCACATAATTGATTGAAGAAGTAGTCAAAGTGTTGTGGGAAGGCCTCCCTAGAGCTACTATTAACGAGTCTTTGTCTAGTGTTGAAAAAATAAAGCTATTGCTAGATTCCTTCAAAGACTAATCTAGATGACTTGAAGAGATTGGGAAAATATTTGACAAAGAAGGTCAATGACAAAATACTGACTGAAGTATTAGATAAGTGTAGTATTGCGCATGGCAAACTACAAGAAAATCTGAGACATGTGCAAAAGTGTTTGGATGAAGCACAAATTTTATTTTAATTTTGTCTAAAATGGCCTAATTCCATGAAGAGCATAAAGGATCAGATGGACTCAATTAAGTCATAAATTGCTCAGGCCTCTAGAGTCCATGATCCAATCAATGACATAGATGGTGCTACAAGGGCTGCAATAAAAAAATTGCATGGATAGATTTTCCAATTGCAGGAATAAAAAGAAAAGATAATTATGCAGTATTGTCAACTAAGGGATCTAGTAGCATCAATATCATCTCATAGCCCGAGACCATTTATAGAATATGGTCCATATTTGGAAGTGAATAATTATCTTTAAGGGAAGCTTGATATAGATTACAAAAATCAACAAAAATTCTAATCTCACCATTCTTCTTCCTTATAGGAATGATATTGGAAACACATGTCGAATAATGGATAGGATAAATAATCTTGGCTTTCAACGTCTTATCCACTTCTACAAAAATAGTATTTGCAACCTTTGGATTGAATTGTCTCTACTTCTGTCTATATGGAGAGGCTTTGAGTTTCAGAGAAATATGATACTTGAACACACCATCTATGAAATCCTTAAGATTGTCCTAGCACCATACAAACACATCTCTATATTCTTTAAGTAAAGAAATAAGCTTTAATCTTTAATTTTTACAACAACATTTCCCAATGAGAATGAATTTGGGCTCACTTTCAAAACCAATATTGACTTTTACATATTCAAAAGAATCATCTTTATGTTCACTGGCTTTCACACCATGATCTTATTTATCAAACAACTCCTATAGTGAAATCAGACCCTTCAAAATGGTATTTTCTTCTAATTGTAGAACTTCAGGGTTTCCTTTCAACTTTTTCTATTGCATTATCCTTCTCCGAAGCTTGAGAACCTTAATAAAGAAAATTAGAAAAAGTACCACTTCCTTCAAGGAAATAAATGATATATTTTTTTGTCATCAAAGACCTGCCAATTTTGATCATTATCCAACACACTTGGTCTATAAATCAGGTCAATCAAATATACATCCTTTTCAAACGTGGGATGCAGAATTATAAGAGAAGCAGATACGACCAAACAATCTGCTTTAGAATTTTCTTCTCTTGGAACAACATGTATTGAAAAGGAATCAAAGCGTTCGATTTCATCCCAAACTTTATTCCAATAATTTCTAAGCCTCCTTTTCTTCATTTAAAGTTGGTTCCTGACTTGATTGACTGCTAATTCTACATCACCAGTCACCTTGAGCTTCTTGATTCCCTTTTCTTTAGCGAACATCAAACCCAAAACGAAGGCTTCATATTCAACCGTATTGTTAGTGGTCTCAAAGCCTAACTTATAGGCTTTAGGAAAATTTACCCCTGTAGAAGAAATGAGAACTATCCCCGCTCCAGAAATAGAAGAAGACAAGCTTCCATCAAATTGTATCATCCAAATTTTAGAAGAAATATTAGGAGCAAGCAACTCAGGCATATCTTCTTCTTTAGAAGTAATTAGTATGTAGGTATCAGGACCAATTTCAACATATAAAATCTAGGATCTTAGATCATCTGACTTCAAAATAATGTATTTTGCCTTAGGTTCGGGGTTAAGCCGAACTTTCTTGTCACCAAGAGGTATCAAAGCATCAGACTAGTCCAATTGGACTGCACCACCTAGGTCTTTACAAAAGCTTTTGCTTAACTACATAGCATAGCTTACTAGGATATCAGCCACCAGAATGCTGAGATTTAATTTCTTCTGTGGATATGCTGCTAAGGCAACCTGCACATCTTTGTTTTAGCCTGAGATTTAATTTCTTATGTGATCAAAATTTTAATTCAACTTGGTTTTGGAATATATTTAAATCTATACTAATTGATAGGGGATGTTTATTTGAGGAGTTTTCAAAGTGATGGTAATATTCTTCTTTGTTAAACTTTTAAGAGAACTAATTCAACAATTTAAGAATAAATATTGAAGACAACAAGCAACCATGTAATATGCCAATCTATCATTAAGTATACTACCTAATGTTGATGTGGCAATGAATTCTCAAATGTAGTGCAAAATAAAGCTAGGTTTATGTTCAAAATGGCTTGAGAAAGTGAGGAAGAGCTTCTCCATCTGATTCCATCTGATATGTAGTAAATTTGACTTCAATTTAAATAAAATCGACAATTTTTTTATGAAAATTACATGAGCATGTATAAAATAATCAATAAAATTATTGACTATTAAAACAAAAGTCATATCATCAAATCATGTGTGTATTAATTTTTCGGTTAACCAGCATAACAACTTGTCAATACTTTATACCAGAACAAAAGATGTTTGAAAACATGAATAACTGAAAAGAGGACAACCTATGCTTTCATACAACAAAATTAGAAGACATAAACTAATTTTATTTTAAATGAAATTTAAAGTCAAAGTTAAAAGACTAAAATATGAAAACTTCGATTCAATTCCGTTACGATAACCCTGAACTCAATGCTTTTTCAGAATCTTGAAAAGAAAATGGGACAATGCAAACGAATTATAGATCCAAAATAATAGAAATTGGAGTTAAAACATTTTTTAAAAGTAAAGACAAAGCATTAATGCAGAGCAGTTATATAGAAGGGTTGGTATTATGCTCGTCGTTTGGTATAAATAAATATTTTATATATATTTTATAAATGGATACATCATAGTTTCAATTAAAGTTTTCCTTATATGTGATTATTTTGAACTTCTGCTCCCCTTTTCGTTCGTGTGCACTTCGGAAATAATGTTTTGGATTAAACACTCGGCGTTTTTCATTCTGAGTACAATGGGAGATATTTAACGTCTGTTTCTTTAAACCAGGACGAGTGAAATTTCAGACTCTGCTTCAATTTGCTTTTCAAAATAACTCCATGTGAGAAAAATAACAAGATTTAACCGATTTCAGGAGATTGAAGGATAAATTCTACGAAACGCGGATCAGACACTACAATTTACTCTGTACGGTGAAACTTTTTATTTAAATATTTTGGTAGATTTTTGAAGTTCACCTCGAAATGGAGTTTTTTTTGGAATTTGGGATGGGAAATAAAGGCTTTAAGGCTGAGAATCGTGCTTAATGTGTCCATTTCTTTTACGCAGGTCAGATTTAAGTTGGAATATGAGCATTTACTGTGAAGAGGCGATCTTTGGCGTATGTGAAAAATTTCTTTCGAAATCAGCCAAAATTTTATGAAGCTGTTTGTTTCTTTATTGACTTTGTTTTCTTAGGCGAAATCTGTAAAATGACCTTCATTTTGGCCATTTAAATATAAATTAATTGCATATCCTTTTTGCTCGGTTGAAGATTTGTGCTTTTCAAGATTTTGCTTCTTGTTGTTTCTTTGAAAACCGAAAATAAATTTTTCGAAGGGTAAAAGCGCTTTTTGTTGTCTCACTTTCCTTCGTTTTAAAAGGTTCGATGAAGTGCAACGCGTGCTGGCGAGAGATCGAAGGACGAGCCATAGCAACTACTTGCGGCCATATCTTGTGTATCCTTTTCGTTGTCCAATTATTTTTCTGGAATTTATCTAAGATTGTATTATTTAACAGTAGAAATCAGGTACAGAAGACGCTGGTAGAATCTTAAGCACCGACTCATCATGTCCTATTTGCGACCAAATTTTGTCCAAAAAGTACGGAATTAGATATTCAAGCTGATCAATGTTTGGAATTTTCAATGCAAAAATTAATGCTTTAAGGCTTCAAAGTTATTTTAAAGTTTCAATGTTTTAATTTATCGGTGATGACAGCCTTATGAAGTCGGTTGATATTAATCCTAGCGATGAATGGATGAATGTAAGAAATTCTTCCTTTTCTTAGGTTTGTAGTTTCTTATTCTTAAACCTGTTCGGATATCTCTTTGACTGAATTCTGAATTAAGCTACATACATGTGGTGCAGATGGCCATGGCGGGTGTTCCACCTCAGAACAGTATCATTTGCTTAGAGACTTAGAGAAAGCTGTTTACTGAATAGTTTGAATTTGAACATTTGTTGATTGTTTAGTCTTAATTTACCTTTAGTCATGAAGAGCGCCTACAAAGGTGTAGCTTTTTGGTTAGGACAAAAAGAAGTCGAAATGCAAGCTACGGTAAGCAAAATTATGCAGCAGTACCGAGGTAAGTGCGAAGAAATGCAGGGTAAGTTTACAGAAAAGCTCGAGCAAGTTCACACTGCGTATCAGAAAGCCATTAAAAAGATCCATCTCATGCAACAAGAAGTCGAATCTTTGTCTAAGGATAAAGAGGAACTTCAAGAGAAATACGCAGAAAAATCAAGGTAATAACATACTTGCAAAATAATTGGAGGAGGAACAAGGAATTTGTCTTGGACTCTGAATTAAGCTGAAGCTAAAAATTGCAGGCAAAAACGAAAGCTGGAGGAGATGTATGACGCGCTAAGAAACGAATACGAGAAAACAAAGCGATCGGCCATACAACCTAGAAATCATTTTCTCCAAAGAACAGCACAAAATGATTTGTTCTCAAGTCCAGCTAATTTGTTGGGTGTTGAACCCGCACCGCAAGGACAAGGTTAGTTAAGTTTCAAACATATTTCTGATCGATTCATCAGACCAAACTTTTCCAGGGATCTTATTATTCAAGCGTAAAGTTTAAGTCTTTACAGAATTCTTCTTGAAACGCTTCGAATACGAGATGAACTTGAACGATCTTTGCGTTTCAGACAAGTTTTTGAGTGGTTTTTAGTTTTTAGTGTGAATTTTTGAAGGATTTTTGTATTTAAACCTAAACTATTGTAGGATCTTTATACTTTTCCTCGATTAGTGAATGGTCTTTACACTTCAGCTTAAATTTATGAAGGATTCGTGTATTTCATCCCTAATTTGTATAATATCTTTGCATTTTTAAGCCTATTTTAAAGGAATTGACGCTATATGATAATGGTTCCCCCCAAAAAAACTTCAGTTTATTTATTTATTGCAGATGAATTGGATGGTTCCAATATTACTCCTGTAACTCCAGGAAACTCGAACGACTTCTGGAATCCTCCGCGGCAAAGAAGCAAAAATAGCCCTGTAAATGTTTTCGACATCGGTGCCGGAGGTCCATCAGCAAAAAGTGGAGCCGGCGCCGGTGGAAACAGGTCGATCAATGCATCATCTTTTGGAGCTTCAAAGCATTCATTGTTCACACCGGTTGGCAACAATCCTTCAAATGCTTTAAGAAATCTGATTCTTTCGCCAATGAAGCGACAGGCTGCTTCTCGCCTTCGTCCCCAAGGATTCACGTAAAACTTCTCTTCCATATATTTCGTAGATCCCTCTGCTCAGCTTTGGTATATTTCTCAGATTCAGTAGAAAACTAGTTAGGCTTTGGACAAAAATAACTAACGTTTGCCAGGAATAGTTAGGTTTTGATAGAAATTATTATGTCTGTTCCATAAAAGGGAAAAATGGTTAGTTGACAAAATTATTTTGCCTGATGCCAGATCATAATTCTAGAGAGCAAATATGTTTTTCCAGCTTCTATCAAGGCAATAATTCCTAATGGTGGAGATCTTTAGCGTTGGTGCTTATAACAAGTAGAGATTGCCTTCATAAAATGGTTGAATAAAGTGGTTTTGGCAATGTAATAATTTGAATTTAGTTGTGGCATACGTGAGACTTTAAATCAAATTTTAGTTGTAGATATAGCCTGAGACAATCCTGTATAAAATTGGCTTAATTTCTCAAATTTCTGAGAGTTCTTTTAATTGGTTGAGTTTACTGAAAAAAATTTAGGGAACTGTCTTACAGCCTCTTGTTGGTTGATTATTATTAAGAACTCGGTACATAGATATATAACGATGGGTGTAGTTGGGAAATAAAATACATAGTCCTACTCTTTATTTCGTTGCTTTTCCTTCAATCTGTTATTTGTTTTAAATAATTCCTTTAAATAATTGCGATTACAACCTGTAACAGTATTTGATGTAATATTCTAACTGATAACGGTCATAACTTGGAAATAATAATGGTCCTAAACCATGCCTAGGTTCCTTAGGAGTTTTATTAAGAGGGCATATATTACAAATTTGTAATTTGTATTGTAGTCCCGTTCGCAGCCTCCACGAAATCTGAGCCTTCATTAGGAGGTCTCGAGAATAAAATTAAAAATTGTGCAAATGGAAAAGAAAAACTAAAAATTATTGTTAACGTCGTCTTTTTAATTGTGAAGTAACTTGGTTCATAAATACATTATTGCGGATAAAATTATTTTAATTGAGTTTTTTACGGATCAATTTTTATTGAGTGTATTTGGAGAATTGCATATTTTTAAATTATTGACTTTAGGTTAATTTTTTTTTAGCAATCTTTGTGGCTAAATAAAGTAGAAAAATAATTATATCTTAAATTTTAAAGAAAAAATATTTAAGCATTAAAAGGACATTATAAATAGAAGAATATATATGTTTTATAAGATAATATATTAAAATAATAATCATTTTTTAGTGTAATATAGATGGATGTATTAGTGTAGCAGACAAAAATGTCTATTTTGGCAATTTATTTTTTGTTTTATACTTATTTTTGGTTTTATTATAAATACAATATCTTGATGCTCAAATTTTCTTGTTTTACACATAAGTTGATTCCAAGCTTGATCCTATCAATTAATTAGCATTTCTTAGATCCTAGGGTTTCTAATTGACTCTTGCTTTAACTTTTCAATCATCCTAGACTTTCCTACCAAAGCAAATTTACATTAAATATAATTGGGCACTCAACCTACTCTTGCTAGTTCAATTTTAACTTTTCCACTTTCTTCAACTAACACCCTTTTGAAAAATGTGACTAATGCTCTTCATCTTGCACACCTAAACACTTTGAATTGAGTACTTAAGGTCTTGTATTTGAGGATAGCCCTAGGTCATTAGTTTTCATAGGATAATTATACTCCACATCATTACAAATCATTGTCATGGCTTCCATCAATATTTATTCTATGGGTATTACACTGCATTGTCATCTAGACACTTTACATATTTGATTGGAACATCTTCCAACATTGTGTATTGACAAAGAGTGATGACTAGTTATCAATGAATCTCTTAGTCTTCCCCTTACACACTAACAACTCTCCCAAGGTTCTTTTAAAAACTACCTAGATTACATATGGGTGGGCTCATAGGCATACAAGTAATGTAGAATAGATGATGGAACCATGTCATGGAAATGCATCCCAAGTGCAAGGGCACCATGAGAATTTAATTTTGCAAGTTTTATAAATAAGGTCTTTTGGTAAATTTTGGTGTGTCAAGTCTTTTTGTCAAGCAAATAAGGTCCTTGCAGAAAATTTGTAATGTTGAAGTCATTTAGGGGGTCAATTTAGATTCACTTGGAAAAAAGTTGCTAATCTTGCAATGTTGTCATGTTAAAAATGCAAAAAAAGGTGCAAATTAGAATATCAACGGTTAGAAAGTTTGAATGGTTGTTGGAATTAGTTTAGGTGGTTTATTTTTGGTGGGAAAACTTTAAATATGTGGGAGACATTGATGTAAATATTCCTTGGTGATTTTGAAGTGAAAACTAATAAGAATATCTCTAGTTTCTTCATAATTTCTATGTAAATTCATTGTTTCTAGCCTTGGTACGGTTTTGTATAGGGGAAAATTGTTCTAAAACTTTGTGAATTTGTTAAAGGCAAGAGATAAATTAAATTTGCATCTTGTTTGATCATTTTATATTGAAGTTGGTGGAAGCTTGACTCATTTTCCTATAGCAACTTGTGTAACCCTGTTTTAAGGGTTTGATTGTGAAAAAATGACTATATAAGCCATTCCGCCCACTGTTTCCTTTTGTACCTCATTGAATGGCTTGTTAGGGTGTAGGTTTTGTTTTAGTGAGAGTGGTATGAGTAGGTGAGGCCATTGGAGGTTTTGGGCATGATTCCCTAGTTGCAAAATGGTGCATTTTGAGTGAAATTAGGAGGTTTTGGGTTGGAAAAAGGTGTCAATCTTGGTGGAATTTTTTTTGAAGGTGTTTTAAAGTATGAAAAAACATAATAGGTCATTTTTGAAGTGTTGGCAGAGTTTCTAGAGTTCTGTAAGGCTAACTTTCAATAAAACCCCTTGTAAATTGCTAAAAAAGAGGGTTTCATGAATAGGTGTCTTGGAGGCCATGTCTCATAGTAAAATTTGTGGAATTTGAGGTTTCTTTGCTTGGTTAAGAGTTTCAAATTGAGTTTTTAGCTTGAGGAAGTGTTTACATAAGGGTTCCTTTGTAAAAATGACCTAATTTGGGGTCTAAGATAGCATAGAAGCCATAGTTTGAAGATGTTAATCCAAAGTGACCCATGGAGTTTTTGAGATATGTTTTAGTATTATTTAAAGGGTGTCTAAAATGGTAAAGGTTTTGTTGGTTGTGAGGGTTTTAGCAAGATAAGTTTAACAATCTAGGTCTGCAGACCTACAAGGGAGAAAGGAGAGTTTGTGTGAAGAAGCACCCTAATTAGGGTTTTGTGGATTTCAAAGTTGGTTAAGACAACTTGATTTGTGTTGGTTGGTTTAAATTCTCCCTTCTCTGCATCAATCCCATGAGTATTTGGGTAGGTTTATCATAGTCAAAATAGTACACCAATTTAGTAGAAAAATATAGATCTTGATCATTCAATACATTCTATAACTAGTCATTGATCATTATCTCAAATTAATAAAATATAGCTAAGTTATTTTAACCATCTCATTTAGATTTATTGATGTCAACATATTTAGTTGGGATTGATTCTCTAATTATTTTTATCATTTTATTAGATCTAAATTAATGTTACAGGGTGTATTTTATTTCCTTGCATTTTGATGAACTATAGAATTTTAATCCTACCTTGTTCTTTGCCCTAGGATTTAACCTTTTAATTTTGAATATACCTATGTTTATTTTAAATATAAAATATAATATGCACTAAATATTTGTCTAGGGTTTATCCCTTCACTAATTATTTTGTGGATCCATCCTTGTGTATTTTTAGTTTTTAGATATTAGTAATTGATACTTTATTCTCTATTCAAAAAGGATGACAACCTTTATCGACATGATTTTATGGTAATGATACATTTTTAATATTATATGATAGCAATTTAGACCTTATTAGTTCTCTATAGTATAAATATATATCTAAATATGAAGACTCATACGATCTTTCTCCACCCTTATTCTCATACAATCCTTTAATTGGTATCATATTTTGGTTCCTTCATTTGGCTTAACTGCTGAGGTAGATCTTGGAGGTTGAACATATGGCAACTAGGAGGTATCATATCCCTCTGTAAGAAATCATTATGGAAGGGTTTATTGAAGAAGACTATGAAGTTGACATGGAAGGAGAAATTAGATCTACTCTTGGTGATTTGGATAAAGTAGAATGTGAGAATAAAGATCTGAAAGAAAATATTAAGGAAGCATATGAGTGTATCAAAAAACTAAGGAATCAAGTCAAGAAAATTAAAGAGCAACTCAAGGAAACAAATGAGGAACTTAAACAATCAAACATTTGAGATAATCACTAATCTAAAGGTGTGGGTTGAAGAAAAAAAAGGGTTGAAGACCACTTGAATGCTAAGTTGAAAGACAAGTCTACAAAATATTCAAAACTTGAAGAAGTTGTGCTTTTGAGGAAAAATCTAGAGAAAGCAAAGAGTCAAGAGGATAAATTCAAGAAGAGATCCACATTGCTTTATGATATGCTTGCTAGTCAAAAATATTCTAAGGATAAAGAAGGATTAGGGAACTTGAAAAAGAAGAAATCTCAAAGGAAAATCATACTCCAAACAATGCTTAATAAAAGAATGATGAACTAAGGAAGACTAGAGATAAGAAGAGTACTGCCAAACATGTTTAGAACCAAAATAAATATTTCAAGAAACCTCCTATCATGCAACCAACTACACAAAGGTACCCATATTTTAATGATTACTATTATTATTGTAATAAATTTGGACATAGAGTTGTAGAATGTAGAAATAGGATGAATCAAAATTTTCAAATATTTTCTAGTCAGTGCATGTATGCAATAGATTTGGTCATAAGGCTAGTGAATGTAGAAGATAGATGATGAATGGTTACAATAATGGTATGATGTTTCAATCTTTCCTTAGTTATTGTTACACATGCAATGGATTTGGGCATAAGGCTTCTAAATGCAGATCTAAAATGGTAAGAAGTAAGTTTGCTTTGTAACAAAGTGCCACATGTTATAAATGCAATTAACTAAGATATATAGCTAAGTTTTATAGACAAAAGAATGTGAAACCCTTTGTTCCACATAAGAATATTGATTCAGTTGAGGTAAAGAAGGAGATGAATAAGATCTATAAGAAAAAGGAAGAGAATGATGTGAAGCATGAGTCTATGCTAAATTTTGCTGTAGATTTTCCCTTCGAAAACTAGATAGATAGTTTTGGGGTAAGTGCATGGATTTGTGACACAATTTTGATGCCAAATTGGAAAAAAACAAAAAAAAGCCAAAGGAGATCATTTGGTGCATGTCAAATTTGGCGAGCGCCAAATTTGGTGCATGCAAAATGATGAAGTCATTTGGCGTGCACCAAATTTGGCATGTGCCAAATGCAAAAAGTGAATTAAAACTCAAAATTGCATTCTAAACCTCATTTTTTGTTCAACTAGTGGCTTGGCTTGGAGGTTTTTAGCTCAACAAGTCACGCTCACGAAATCTCTTCCATTTTTTGCACTCTTAGCTTGTAATTATTCATGAGGATGCTGCCAACACATCAAAGAGGTCAAAGATTACAAAGAGGTATTTATTTTTATTGATTTCATTTCGAATTTGATTTAGAATGTAGATTGAAATAGGTTTTTTAATAAAAAATTGTTCCAATTCTCAAGGAATGAATCTCCACCTCCAAACATTGAGAATTCAGAATCACCCCCTCATGAAGAGCCTCCTATACAAGAACAACCCAAAACCCCTCCATCAGTTCATAGGAATCCTCAAGGAACACAAGAAAATATCCTAAATCAAATTGAAAACAATAAAAGAGACATTGAACACTTAATTGGAAGATTAACTGAGCATGCTGAAACCCACCCTTATAGGAGAGGGATTGCTGAATTGTTGAAGTCAATTGTATCTCATGTAGGAAAAATGAGCGAGAAAATAATTTTTTTGGTCAAGTAAGAGGCATGAGTTGAGACAATTTTATGCTAGTGGTTTGACATATGTAGATGTGAAAAAATAAAAAATTAGCAAAGCTAACTTGTGTGCCCTATTTACAAACCTGAGAACCAACACACCTTTATCTCATGCATGCAAGAGGTTCCCCATCCATTGGTGCCACCATGAATTAATTAAAAATAAATTTTGGGAGCAGTGGTGGATGGTATTTGACCAACCTGCATGCAATAACCATGAGATACCACAATACTTTTTTAAGGAAACTCTATTGTGAGTTTGTCCTCAATAAGATGCCAAATTATTTTGACATCTTAGAGTTTCAGGGTAGAGATGGGGGCTCGACACATGATAGACCAGGTGCACGATGTAATCCATAGTTGGCACCGAGACCCTTGGCCAAACCCTGGATGGTGGAGCATGTCGTTGTTCCTTCCATTGTTAAGGATAGTGTAGAGGTGGACACGTTGGAGTCGATTAGCTTGCTCACCCAAAGCATTATACAGTGTGCGAGGCCTCGAGTAGAGCATGATGTGGAGGAGACATGTATGCCTTGAGCTCCACCCAACCATTATGGTGCTTGTGATGTTGTTTGCATGTACAATTATTTGAGTTCTCGAGATGCAGCTACACAATCTACATCAGTTGCAGAGGTGATGGCTATGACAGATGAATTGCTGAATAATACATATGACATTGATACTCAGGTAAAAATTTAGAAAGTTCATTTAATTTTTTTATTAAATTATATTTTGAAATTTAAGAATAACTAAATTAGTAGAATCAATATGATGAAATTTTAGGGTTAGATTGTTTATGAGATGTGCTCCATTCATGTAGACCCTTATTCATTCTTGACATTGAGTCCACATGAATGCAACTAGTATTAAATATATTATTGTATATAAATTTTTTGGATAAAATAAAAAATGATAAAACAATTTAACATGCATTACCTAATCCAAATCTTTAATACCTCAAATAAATGCAATAATGGATGAATTATTTGATTGATTTGATATGTTGGTTGCTCAATTTAGCAGCATAACATTGACATGGAGATGATATATGAATGATGATAAATAGAAATGGATGAAAGATTCAAGAATGGTTTTGGCAACATAAGGATACTTCAAGAATCAACCCCCTCAATCGCTTATGAGAGGGTTGATTTATAGTCAAGGTCTAATTTGGATTGATTGTTGAGATTGGATGTCAATAAGATGTCTTAATCAATGGCCAATATTGAAAGTTGTAGTATGAAATAGGGTTAGAGAAAAATTAGGGCAATGATAAGGATTAATGGCCAAGATTAAATGAGATGTTAAGAGATAAGATTTGATGTGGAAGATAAGATTGGTACTGATAAAGAGATGATAGGAGAAATTAAATAATAAAAATTATTTAATTTAGGTGGCTAATGAATAATTAAATAATTAAAATAATTATTTAATTATAGAGGAATGTGGCAAAGGAGGAATCATTTTGAATTAAATAATGATTTAATTTAAAATTCAAGATAGTGGACCAAATTAAGTAAATAAAATTTATTTAATTTAGGAGAGAAACGGATAATGAATAATTACATAATTAAAAATAATGATTTAATTATAGTGGAAAGTGGACCAAAAATTAAATAAATAAGAATTTATTTAATTTTAGAAAGAAAAAGACTTAATTAATGACACAATTAAATAAATAAAATTTATTTAATTAATCAAGGAAGAATAAAGATAGAAATGAATTAATTAAATAATTAAAATTATTTAATTAATAGAAGAAATATGACATTAAAAAATAATTTAATAATTAAAAATGATTTAATTATGAATAATGAAAGGGGAGATGATGAAGAGTCTAAGAGTTGAAGGTCTTAGGACAATTTTTAGTGTCTACATTTTGTACCTCTTTGAGATGATGTTTGAGATGATGAGATTTGTGCCGAGTAACATCATTTCAAAGAAGCTAAGATATGGATAGAGGAAAATGGATGATGATAGAAGGATATGATGATGATGAAATAAGAGTGGGATGATGATGCCCCCTCGAGAGGCTAGGCAGGTTGAAAGAACATGGGTATGCTCTTGAAATGAAACGATAAGGAGGGACAAGATGAATGATGCAAGATAGGAAGTGGATGAAGGAGATGAATGATATGTTATGCTACAAGAAAGTGAAAAACCATGATGTTTGATGTAACACTAGACATGATGCACCGAGGTATAAGGACCAAGGTGATGATGTGTCTCGTGCCCCAACATAATACAACCTTGTCTAGATACAAGATATGAATATTAGCTAGAATAATTCGGATTGGATGCAAATGCAAGATAAAAATGATAACACACAAGCAAGAAAGAAAGCATGCACAAATGATACCAAAAAAAACAAGGTATTGCCCCTATTAAGTTGTAAACCAATGAGTAATTGATTGATTGATGATGATGATTGATGATAATAGTGTTGTCATTACGGGGAACGACATATCCCTAGATCAACACAAGGATGATTGATTGATTGATTGAATTTGATTGACGATGATAGATGATGATAGTGTTGTCATTTTGGGGAAAGACAAATCCCTAGATCAACACAAGGATGACTGATTGAATTTGATTGATTTGGTTTACAACAAGATTAGGATCAAGACCAAAGGATGTGATTGGATAATTTGGAAAGATTGATTGACTTGATTGGTAAGGATTAAAGGTTTCCTTGCATTTGGATTATTGCTTGGATTGATTCGACTGATTTGATTTAAAGAAGTTGTTTGGAATGATATGATGAGTGATTTGATGATTTGATTGGATGAAAGGATGTGCTGAATTGAATAGAAGAATTGATGTGATTGGAATGATTTAGGTTGGAGTGATTTGATTAGAGGATTGATTAATTTATTAATAATTTGAAGATTGATTTGACATTGTTTTGGAAATTTGACTAATTTTGATTGGATGACTAATTGGACTATGTTGTTTGTTGGTTCACTATTTAAATGTCTATGTTTCGAATGATTGACTATGTTTATTGGACTAATGTGACAAATGTTGAATTTGTTTTGGTATTTTTGAGAGTTATTTGGATGTTTTTGTGTTTTTTGGATATTTTGATTTTTTTTTTGGGTTTTTGACATTTATGATTTTTTTGGATTTTTGACATGTTTTAATTTTTTGGATTTTGACATGTTATAATTTTTGCATTTTGAAATGTTATAATTTTTTGGATTTTGAAATGTTTTGATTTTTTAGATTTTGAAATGTTTTGATTTTTTGTGTTTTGAATGTTGTGATTTTTTGGATTTTGAGAATATTTGATTTTTGGATTTTTAAATGTTTTGATTTTTTTGGATTTTTAAAATGTTTTGATTTTTTTAGATTTTTGAAATGTTTTGAGATGCCAATGAATTAAAATTTGGGTAGCCTTTGTCCTAGAAACCAATGACAAGGGAAAACCAAGTCTAGGTGCAAGGAGATATATGAGATTGATGGATGGAAGGGTGGTTGATAGGATAAGGGATAAAAGGCTCATGATAGATGGATGGATGGAATGGATGTATGCATCATAAGAGAGTAAGGATGTGATCTCCAAAGACTATGTCACATAAGAATAACATTACCCATTCTAGGTATAATACTTAGGATTTTACTTGACAAAGCATTAACAATAGGATAATGATATGATTGGTTGGAAAAAGATGAGGTATGTCAAGAGATACCCAAAAAATGTTTCAAGACTCTGCTCATATATCTTCATCAAGATCAAAAGGATAATGATCTATAAGTGGACTCAATATGATAGGTATGTATGATGGCTAAAAATGGTAGGATGGTAAGATAGAATGATACGACATGAAAATGATACGTTGGATAGATGAGACATTGTTCCCCCAAGTGTAAGTGACATACAAAATCAACCTACACATGATGTTTATTTGCTAGGATTTCATCATGGTACTTATCGATGGTGCCTATTTACCAGATTTTCACTGTTGGACGAAGGGATTTCTCTTTACTTTTTTTTTTCATTTTTCATTTTTTTTTGACTTTTTTTTTGGGATAGGAGAAGGGGAATATGGATAGGAGGGACTCAAGTGTCTAGTTCCATGAAAGGTGGTAGTCCCACTAGACATGGATGTCAGCACATGGACCATGTCAAATGTCATTATGCTCATAAATGTTGGTAAGGAATGACATGAAAGGGATATGGAGTAGGTAGATGATGAATTATGATGTGGATTATGGAGGAAAATAGTGGATTATGATGTTGATTATGTAGGGAAGATGATAGGGATGATATGGGACTTATGCAAAAGATGAATGGGGAGGCTTAGCAAAAAGCATGGACCATAGGAAGATGGTGGGGGAGATATGTAAGATAATGAGTGAAGGATGAGGAGATGGAGGTATATGAAATTGTTGTGAAATGGAAGGGAACTATGATCAATGGTTGCACACACTGTGATAAACGTTGAAGCTTTTGATGAGGATAGGGTGTAGGAAGCAATGTAGATGTTTCCTTAGGAGATGGGTGATGTTTTCTTAGTATATTTATGATTTTTTTTTGGGTTGTGGGATTTTTGTAGTTTTTGAATAGAATGTGCATTTTGGATGGAAGGGGATTGTTGGGATTTTTGTGATGTAAATGCCTCATTTGACTTGTTTTCCTTTTTCTTAGGGACCCAAACCAATTTAGTTTTGGCCTTTAATTTTGGAGGTATGGGCTTATATAACTTTTTGAATGTATTTTGCTTTGAATCTTTGCATTGATTCCCTAAGGCATGATGATTTTTAGGATTTTTTACTTTATAGGTAGAGGCATTAATTTTTTTTCTTTTAAATCCCATGGGTATGGTGGAATGGGTGGAAGCTTCATGTTTATACAATGTGTGCATTTGTTGGTCATGATTAGGAATGTTAGGGTATTTATGGATAAATGGATAAGACGATTGGATGGTAGGGATATTAAGTGTTGGGAGTAATGGTGGTAAAGTGGATGGAAGGATATTAGGAGTTGAAAGTAATGGTGGAAAAGTGGATGGTGGAAGGTGTATGGTCAAATGATTTTTTCATTTGTAGGATGATAGAGGAAGGATGGCAACATATGTTTTAGGCGTATGATAGGATTTATGATGGAAAGTTGACTTAGTATGCATGGACGAAATACCAACATCTTGAGATTGGTGTCCTTGGGTTGTATATCCAAGGCCATAAGAGTGTGGAGGGAATTTGACATGGATGGGCTCCAAAATACCTTGTTCATGAAGGTCTAGACCTTTACCTTGGTTGTTCATGTTTTGGAGTATGCAATGGACAATGAGACTAGGTGTAGGTGGAACACTAGAAACGAGTTCCTTATTGGATGGAGAAAATGATGCAAGGGAAGATAATGGTTCTTTTTGTTTTAAAGAGGAACATTCATGAATGAGGGTGGAAATACCAATAGGATATGATGGAGGACTTGCAATGGGGTCAATAGTGGGTGATGGAGGATCATTAGGATCTTGATTAGCATTGTGTTCACTTAGATCCAAGGTATTTGTTTGATCTTATATGTGTTCTTGGGAGGCATATGTCTCATCAAGGGAAGTGGATGTTGATGGATCATGGATGGGGCTAGTTAGGGGGTGGATAGGAGCAATGGAGGTTTCTTGCTCATGGATAGGTGAAATGATAGGATCTTGACCATGGAATGCATAAAGTTGGCTAAGAGGATCATCATGGCCTTCTTGATCAGAGGTAAGATCATAGAGGGGAGATTGATCATAAAAAGGACCAAGTATGTTATGAGAGGTTAATGTTTACTCATGCTTAGGATTAGGCTCTTGCAATACCTCTTGGGTTGCTTGAATGGAAGTGGAAAGGGATGACTCCTGAGTGGGCTCAACATGTTCTAGATGGTCAAAGACATGGAGACATGATGGATGGTTACTTGGACTTAATGGGGAAGACTCTTGAATAAGCTCAAGGGGGAGACTACATGATGGGGTTGGAGGAATATGTATGGTGTTTGAAGAATCTTTGGTAGGTTCAAAAATATGAGTTGGATGACATGGCGATGTTTGATTCCTTGCTAGTAGCCCTTGGGTCACATCATTTGTAGGTGGATGGGTGGGTTTGGGTAATGCCATAGGTTTACTTTTGAAATGTCTACATTTAGGGAATTGATTTGATGGAGGATTAGATTA
Organism: Sequoia sempervirens; assembly: GCA_007258455.2. NCBI lineage: Eukaryota > Viridiplantae > Streptophyta > Pinopsida > Cupressales > Cupressaceae > Sequoia > Sequoia sempervirens. The sequence goes on along the minus strand of VDFB02106919.1, from coordinate 7,086 downwards.
TGGTGGGGGTAATGACTATTTTGATTGGTTAGAAGGTGTAGTGGCCAATGGATTAGGAATAGGACATGGTGGCTTAGGGATAGGAATTTGATTGGATGGTGGTATGATAAATTTATAAGTGTTGGTGTAAATAAGTATTTTACTTATCACACTTTACTTAAGCTTAGGGAATGCATATCAATATAGGTTGCACTTGTGACACCTAGTTATTTGAATCTTGCATCTAGGTTTGTGCATACATTGAGAGATATGAGTTGGACACCTAGGGAAGTGTGTGTAGGAGAAATTCCACTCTTTATGGTGTGATCTAGTTATCACCTTTTTATCTCCACTTTTTGTGGCATGATAATTCCACCTTTGGTGGGTGATCCACCTTTCATGGAATTATATTATTTCTCTCTACCTACCACAGACATGATTGCGACACTTGTATCATTCATGGCCCTTCATTGTGTCCTAGCTTGTCTTTATAAGCAAGCCTTGTACATGCTTGCAATTGAGCATCTTCATCCATATTGAGAATATAGTCATCATATTCTCTCATCTTGTCTCTCTCTTTTGTGCTATGTTGAGTCTCTTGATCCTATTGTTCTTTTCATAAGTTCTTACATGGTATTAGAGCAGTTGGAGGTCCTTTGCATAGCCATTGTTGGGAGATCTTAGCTCGTGTGAAGGTGGTCAAGAGGAAAATATGAGGAGCAACATCATTTTGGTGCATCCTATACCAGCTCTGACCTCAAATTTGGATTTAGAAGGCTGTTTTCAGTCAAGTTAGCCTTTCATTTCATTTCATCGAGAGATCTAGATTGGAAAAATTCTCCAATTTGGGTATTTTTCAAATTTAAAAAAAAATAGAAAAGAAAAAAAAAGAATTTTCGTACCCTGCAAATTGTAGGGTACTTTGCAAAAGTACCTATGGCAAGGTACGTTCCCTGCCACATAGGCCCCTCCATTTTCCATTTGATAGGTAGCCGAAGTTCATAAAATCTGCAGTCGATGTTTTATATCCACTAGTAGACTTCATCATTTTGGCATCTACTGCAAGAAGTCTGATCGACGACCAAATTCAGGTTTCTGACAATGAATATTTCGTCAAATAGTGAAACATCTAATGTCCATAGAAGATTCTGACCGCATCAACATATTCAGTAGATTGGAGGGTATATTCTAGTTATCAGACCAAGGTGCGATGGTCAAACACTTGTCAACTTTAACCTCAGATTTTGTAGAATATTTGGCCTAGGAGCATATTCTTTTTTTATGGGCTGTGGGCCATCAAATATAATAAGGTGTTATGCTGATGTCATCATCATGTCAGCATTCTAATTTTTTTCCCCCTCACCAATGGAGTTTTTGATTTTGCAGCTCATCTTCAGAGGCTCATATCTTGGTCATTTTGAGGCTTTTTTTCAGTGCAATTTTTTTTTATTTGGGCTAATTTTTCATGTACTTCATAGTGGTGTACTCGGTTTCTAATTTTGGTGGACATATTTTCTAGAATTTTCAGTTTCTCAACATTGTACCTGTCTAATCCTCATTTCTACAACTTCTAGGGCTCCGTTCAAGCACATACAAACTCCTTTTTAGGTGCCATTTTTTTTGAAAGTGCATGATTTTTCATCTACTTCATGAATCTGTGATCAGTTTGAAGCGATATTGAGTGAATTTTGTACTTTCAGCATATGGTATTTTTTGGCCTATTTGGCACTTGTATTGCATATATCTGAATTTAGGTCTTTGCTTCATTGTTCTAGTCTATTCTTAGCCTATTTGTGGCAAGTTGTAAATTAGAAATCATAAGTCCACTTAGCCAAGTTGCAAGTGGCCTATTGTACACACACTGCATTATAAAGTGCCAAAATAATCTTTTTGGGGGCGTTCTTTGATTGAGTGAATTTGGGGGGGTGTTTCTTGTGTGATTGTGCCTATTTTCTCTCTTGTTCTCTTTCATTCCATCATGGGTTCATCTAAAGTTCCACTCTTAACTCCACATAATTATGCTACATGGAAAGTACATGCATGGAGTAAACTAATGGAAAAAGGTTTAATTTATTACATTGATGGAACCATAACTGCACCTTCAGATCCTAAGGTAGATCCAACTGCATATATGGATTGGCTCACTAAAACTTCTATGGCATTGGGTACACTAAGAAAGTTTATTTCAGATGATCTCATTTTCCATGTTGATAAATGTACTACAACCAAGGAAGCTTGGGATAAGCTTGCTACTTTGTATGGCAAGGTTGATAAGGTTAAGGGGTATAAGATTGAACATGATCTCCTAAGCCCTGATCCCAAGGATTTTGATACCATTAAGGATTATGTCACTAGGTAAAATGAGCTAAGAGCACAACTAAAAGATTATGGTATTGAGAAAGAGGATGATCAATTGATATTCAACTTGTTGGACAAGCTTCCAGTTGAGTATGCAACCTTTGTTTCAAGTTTTTAGACTCTAAGATTGACAATAAGCAACTTCACATCACCATCTTTTGAGGCTCTCACAGATCTTTTGATTCTTGACCAAAATAAGTTGATGAAAATGGGAATTCTCAAGTCTTCAACTTCAAAAGCATTGGTGCTCAATCATGAAAACAACAAGCAAGGGAAGGGGAAAGGACAAAAGCAATCTTCTCCAAAGCCACAAGGAGAGAACAAAGAATACAATCCTCCACAACAAGGCTCATCATCATATTCTTCAAAGAACAACTCAAGCAAGAGGGAGCAACCAACATGTGCATATTACAAAAAGTTTGGTCATGAGGAGCATCGTTGTCATGTTAAGCAAATTGATGAGTTGAAAAATATCCTTAAGAAGAATAACATCAACTTACCAAATGCATATCAGGAGAAGGACTCATCTCCTTCCACTTCTACTTCTAAGGGAAATGATACAACTCTCATGGCAACAACATTAAGCTCATCTCCTTCTTCTTCATCAATTGTAGATACCAATTCAAATAGGTGGATCCTTGATTTAGGAGCTTCACATCATATGACTTCATCCAAGGATATGTTCTATTCATTTGATTCTTGTTCATCACCACCCATTTTAATGGCCAACAACACTTCTTTGGCAGTTTGTGGGAAGGGGTCTATTGAAATTGAAGGTGGAGCATTTAATGATGTTCTATGTGTGCCTACTTTGTCAAGGAATATCCTTTCCATTTATCAGATTACACATAGTGGTATAGGAAAGAGTGTAGAGTTCACACTAGATTTTGTCATTGTTTAGGATTTGCATAGCAAGGCTCTTGTTGCATTTGGGGAGGTTGATCATCGTTCTCGATTCTACACCTTCTCATACTTTTCTCCTATTGATGATTTAGTTCACCCTAGTGTGGACACACTTGAGGAGACTCTGTATGGTTACTTGAATCTTGGAGTGCTTACTACTCCTGAGGTTCTTCAGCCTATTGCTGATACTCCATCTCCTACATTGACTGATGTACCTGATGATACTTGTGTTTCGATAGTTTCAGTACCTTGTGATTCAGTGCAACAGTGCATACCTTGTCTTCCAACAATAGTTTCATGGGATGAATACTTGACAAACATTGGCAGCTTGTTTGTGGAATCCTACATTGCAGATTTGGGAGACACTCGATTACTTACATCTTCTCTTTGATGAAGGTGATTCTTCAATTTTTGCAAGGGAACACTCTGACCCTCCTCTACATGATCAGTCTTTTGAGGTTGATGTGATTGTGGATGAATATGTACAATAGTTGGAGAAGGCCACTTTCTCTCTTGAGGAGACGTCTTTGGAGAATGTTCTACCTTCATCCTTGCTCAATCTTGAGTTGTCTTTTTCAGCAGATGAGTGTGTTGTTGCAAAGGGTTTCTCACAAGTTCTAGGATGTGACTACACTGCAACCTTTGCACTTGCCATTATAGCTTCACATGGTTTGGGAAAGACATCTTTCAGCATCAACACAGGGAAATTTGAGTAGATTTCAGAGACTCCTTAAATTTTGAGGTTTCTTCCTTCTTCACTTGTGGATTAGGGAGACTTCATACATGCACCTTTGGTATTGTTTCTTCCTAAGAGGAGGAATGTTGTTCGATAGTTTTGGAACAAATTCTTCATTCCTTCTTGTGCATCTTCCATGGGTGATCATTGTACATTGAGGGGGGGCTACCTTGTCTCTCTTCTTCTCTTGTATGTGGGGGAATTTTTCCTCACATGGGGTTTTGTCCTTCTCATGCTATCTTCATAGGATTTTGTATTTCATCTCTCTTTTGGGGGGTAGTTTTTTCCCTCTGGGTTTTTCTATCTTTACCCCACTTGTGAGAGATTGCATTGCATTTGTACATGGGTACTTAACATGGCCTAGTTTCTGGGACCCATCTTGCATCTTATCTTGGATGGTTAGCTTGAGTCTTCATTCCCCAAGTTGCACTTAAGGGTGGGTGTTGGTGTAAATAAGTATTTTACTTATTACACTTTACTTAAGCTTACTTAGGGAATGCATATCAATATAGGTTGCACTTGTGACACCTAGTTATTTGCATCTTGCATCTAGGTTTGTGCATACATTAAGAGATATGAGTTGGACACCTAGGGAAGTGTGTGTAGGATAAATTCCACTCTTTGTGGTGTGATCTAGTTATCACCTTTTTATCTCCACTTTTTGTGGCATGATAATTCCACCTTTGGTGGGTGATCCACCTTTCATGGAATTATCTAATATTTCTCTCTACCTACCACACACATGATTGCAACACTTGTCTCATTGATGGCCCTTCATTGCGTCTTAGGTTGTCTTTATAAGCAAGATTTGTACATGCTTGTAATTGAGAATCTTCATCCATATTGAGAATACAGTCATCATATTCTCTCATCTTGTCTCTCTCTTTTGTGCTATGTTGAGTCTCTTGATCGTATTGTTGCTTTTCATAAGTTCTTACAATAGGGTACATGAACTAGATTGGTGTTCCCCTTGTCAAATGGAACATGAGAATTGAAAGGATCTTGATTTTTTTGCCAAGGTGGACTTAGGCTCCTATGTTCTTGTTGTGGTATGGGTGGATATGTTGATGTGGCATTGACATGATAGGTAGGTGGGTTTGGTTGGAATGATGATGAAGGTGACACATAGGATTGTGGTTGAATGTGTTGAGATTGTAATGGTGTTTGGACTTGTTGTGGTATGATTTGTTGTTGTGACAATTAATGATGGAGGGGTTGCATATGATAATGGTTGTTGAGAGCTGGATTGATATGGATAAGAGTTGACATTAGAATATGTGTGATAGGTTGATGAAGGGGCAACATGATGCGTGGATGGATGAGGTTGGTATGATGATATAGGTGACACATAGGATTGATGTGAAATTTATTGATGTGTTGATTGGACTTGATGTTGTGCTTCTTGGATTTGACAAGTGGCCATGAGGTATTGGGCTTGTGCTATGAGTTGTTACATTTGAGGTGATTGGCTTGTTTGAAGTTTTTGGATCATGTCATGGATTCCTTGAATGATTTGTTTGTTTGAAAGTGATTGGCTTGTTTGAGCTTCATGAAGTATGTGAACGAGCTTTTGTGCTATGTCTTCTAATGTTGGCATGGTGTAAAATGATGTTGATTGGATTAAAGAGATGATGTTGATTAAGATATGATGTGGAATGACAAGATTGGATGATTTGGATGATGTGGAAAATTTTAATTGGAAATTTGACTTGGGAAATATCAAACAAATGATCTCACATGTAAATGCATGAACACACAAATGAAATACAATGATAAATTTGTCTTTCAAGATTAAATGTTATGATTAAGCAAACACTTGAATACACAAAAACAAGCCTAATGCTAGTCAAGTTGGGTATGGCCAAGTAGGTCTCAAGCTAGTTTGCATGAGGTTGACTAGGTATAATTTGAAAGAAAAATATTTCCACACAGTTGGGAGAAAGGGGTAACCCACCCTTCACCTTCACTTCCCAAAGGTATAAAGTTCTTTGGGGCTTAGCCAAGAGTGACAAGATTTCAACTGCCAAAGGAGCATGTCTTTGGATTCACACTTGATTGAGGTCATCCCTTGGAGGGGTGTGTGATCCAAGTAGGCCTCCTAAGAAGGGTATAGAAAAAGTGAACCAAGTGAGGTGTTTTGGAGGACACACACACTTGATTCACACTCGCAGCTGTTAATTTCCCTTTAGAAATGAAATGTGTGTTAGAAAACAATGGAAGTACTTGTTCTTTTAAATCCAAAGTCAAAATGTGTGATGGAAGACAATGGTTCTTTTTAAGCCCAATTTCAATGATGTGATAACAAACAAGATTTATTTTAGACCCCAAAATCCAAATGTGTGATCAAACAAGTTGTTCTTTAAGCCCCAAAATTGAAGTGTGTTGACAAGCAATGATTAGAGATGAAAGATGGAAGATGGAAGATGTGCACCTATACTTGCTTTAGCTCCAAATTTTTGCTTGATCCAATTTTTCCTTTGAAGTGTTTATTTTTTTGCACATTCACAAAAGCAACAACAAAGCCAAAACCCTAACAAGATAATTGATCACTAATATTATAGGGTTAGCTAGTCAAGACAAATATAATTTTTGGAAATGTTTTTTGCATAAAAATAAAAACACAAAGAAAAAACCCTTACTAAAATTTCTAGAGCTTCCCAAAAATGTAAAGAAATCTAAAAAAATTGTTGTTTTGCACCCAATATTATTTTTTAATCAAAAATCATAAAAAAATTATAAAAAATTTAAAACAGGTCCAAAATTTTTGATTTTTTTACTAAGACGACTGACATCATCCAAAATCTGTAGAAATATTTTTGTGAAAAGATCTACAACCTTTTGTGAGATATAAGCAAATCTTTGTAAAACCCTAATTTTCAAAGATTTATTTTTTTTCTAATTATTTTTTATCCAAATTTAAAAAATAAAGAACATACCCCTATTGGAATTTAGAGAGCTTTCCAAAAATATAAAGAAATATGAAAAATTCTCTAATTTTCTCTCAAAATTTATTTTTCATGAAAAATACCAAAAAAATTATAAAAAATTAAAAACAAGTCCAAAAAATCTGATTTTCGGATTGGAGGCTCTTGATATTATTCCTAACTTGC
>VDFB02106918.1:0-25067 GCA_007258455.2 Sequoia sempervirens | reverse complement strand
CAAAAAATGTGATACCATTTGAAAACTATCTAGATGTTTTTCAATCAGCCTATTAATTAGGACTTTAGTCATAATTTAAATAGAAAATGAATAATAATTATTTATTAAATCCAAAGTAAAGCATAATTTATATTGGTGTTAAGGATAGAGTATCCTTTAAAAACCCTTTTCGTTTCATCAATTTTGGGGAAAAAAAGTTGTCAGCCACATATACTCATCATATTGCCGCTTTTTGGCCCATCATGATCATGCACATACCCGTACCCTAAAAACCCGTCCATCAATGAGAGCATTGCATGCCCTACCATCATATGAAGACAACATCAAGGAGATTTTGTAATTCAAGTTTGACATGTAATGTTATCTATGGATGCATTTTTCTTAGCTTTTTTCTTACTGGTTTTGCCTCTAGATACATGGCTAGATGATGAACCACAACCTTTGGATCATGACCTGGCATGCTAGTGTAGGTCCATGTAAATTTTACCTTTCATTCTCTCATAAATGTAGCTAGAAGTTCTTGCTCTTCAGTGAAGAGTGATTCTACATAGAAGGTGATATGTGATGTTTCCTCAATTCCTAGGTTGACTGGGTTGCACTTCTCTACCAAGACAACTGATTTTTCTTGATGAATAACACTAAGGGGGAAGATTGAATCCATCATCCTTTGGATCCTTAGAGATATTTTCACCATTGGATACGTTCTTCGTTTTTACTATTTTCTGGTCAGAAAGTGCCATAGTGTGATTCTCACTTAAAGACCTAGATATTACTCTTAAAATTTCAATTTTATGATGGAGGGATTCAATCATTTCCCCATAGTATGCATGTGTGTCTAGTTCAATGTCGAACCCAGCTTTATGATCTCCACTTGGTATAGTATCTCACAATCCCATGAATTCCAAGAGAGCCTCACCATTCTCAAATGTGCCTAAGATCGATGGTCCTCGTTGATCGATGAGTTGGGGGTAGACTAGTTTTAGCTCATTGGTATGATTACTTGGCTCAAAAAATAGGGTGCTGATCATGCAAAGAGAGGAATCCTAAAATAACATGGGTAGGTCAATGATGGGGTCCTCAAAAGGATAAATAATTGATACTAGAATTGAGGGGGAAGCTTTGACTATTTTAACTGGGGCACCTTTGCCACGTATGGTTATCTTCAGAGGGGTACATCTAAGGCCAAGATTCTTCATGCGCTTGTCAAGAATAATGGGTTCAAAAAGGTCATTATCATTTTTCCCAAGCTTTTCATTTTTGTTATAGCCCCATCCTTGCATTAACTGTAGTCCTTTGTTGTCATTTTCAATGAGAAGATTAGGTACATGCCTTTCATCTTGATACAATAAGCTTGTTATATCCCTTTTGTCTACCACTTCTTGACATACGTCCCCCATCTTTTAAATCTGGAGGGGTATGGTTTGAAGTTTTAAGATGGTGTGTCAATCGGTTGGGGTTTCCCATGAGATCGAGGAGATTGAGCTGACTCTCCTATTACAAAGGAACTCTTTTTCATTTTGTAGTCCCAACACCCATTATCTTGAATAATGACTTTAATATTAGAGATGTCAGGAATGGAGGGTATCTTTTTCTTAGAAGTGAAGGCTAGGGTAAATGGGTCTATATATGGAGATGTGGGTCCCAATTTATGGATGGGGTGATGGGTGGATGAAGATTCATGACATGGATGGTTGTAGTATTGGCATTGGTTTCACCATAAGGACTCTTCATGCTCCCTATGTTGATGCTTGCACTAGATAAAATTTCCCCCAGTATTATAGAGGTATCACTGATATGTTTAGATCTCTTAATTTTTGAATAACCAAGACCTTGATGCTTAGGATTAACAATAATCTACATTGGTTCAAGGATACCTTGTTCATGTAGGCATAATCCTCTGCCTTGATAGTTCATCTGTTGAAATTTTTTATTTGAAATAGGATATGATTTACCTCAAAAACAAGGTGCTACTCCTTCTCTACTCTGTTGTGGATATTCAAAGATGATAGCTTCTTCATTGATAAGAAATCTTTCCCTAAAAAAGATAAGTGATCCAAGGTTATAAGTGATAGGATCCTCCATAAGTGGGATAACTTCCTGATTCATATCTTTGGCTTGATTTTTTGAAATATCAAATTTTAATGCTCTTCAAGGGGTGTTGATGATTCATTGTCCACATAAACGTATCCATAAAAAATATTTAAGAATAGAATCTATAGCAAATTCAATGCAATTTCTAAACTACTAGGTTTATTTTTTTTTAAATATCTGTGGTTAAAATTTGAAATTTTAGTTTAGTAGTACTTAAATTTCAGGGAAAAAATAAGAATTAGGTGTTTGTCTGACCACCCGAAGCATAATAAAATGATAATATTTTTCTATAAGATTTAGATATAAGCAGAGGACTCATGTCTTGATGTGATGTATTATTTTTTGTAATTTTTTTCCAAGTAAATAATTAATTATGATTTTTTTATTACAACTTTTAAAAAATATAAAAAACTCGCATGTCTTACCACCTTAACTTGGTCAAAACTTCATGATTTTTTTTTTTTAATCCTATAGTATGCAAAGCAAACAATGTGACACATGTTTTAGATTCAAAAAATGTGATGCCATTTGAAAGCTATAGTTGTTTTTCATTCATCCTATCAATAAGTACTTTAGTCGCAATTGAAATAGAAATGAATAATAATTATTTATTAAATTCAAAGTAAAGCATAATTTATATTGGTGGAAAAGTGAGAATCTCCTTTAAAAACCCTTTTCGTGTCATCAATTTTAGGTAAAAAAAGTCATCAGCCACATACCCATCATATCACCACTTTTTGGCCCATCATGATCCTACACATACCCATGTTGATCATGCTTTGGAATAAATTCTTGAGATATATCCTCAAAATTATTAGGTGATGTAGAGAGATTTTCAACATGATCATTGGTCAATGGATCGTGGATTATATCAATAGGATCAAATAATTATAACACTCATTTCACAAAATAGATCATTTTCCAATATTGTTGAGGGGTTTTGATCATGACTAAAAAGTGACTCTTGATGTATGTTGAGTTGATCATTGGATGAGGTAGAAACATCTTCAAGGTGGAGAGATTTTCAATGCTTTCAACCATAGGATCAAATGATGTTAACATTTCTTCAATTTGATCATTGTTGAGTATTTTTGGTGGATTTTTATCATGATTGAAAAGTGACTTTTGATATATGTTGATTAGATCATTGGATCATGAAGTAAACAAATATTTAAGGTTCTCATTGCTGGATAGATCTTGAACATTTTTTTCAACAATTGTGGTGGAGAGATTGTCATTGCTATCACTAGTTGTTGAATCTTGATCATTGTCCTCAACAATTATTATTTTTTTATCAATACTTAGGTCTTGAATGAGATTTTTGAGTTGAATACAATTTGATGTTTTATGAAGATTTTCTCTATGATACTCACAATAATATCTACCCCTATTCTAAGGGAAGTCTAGGATAGAGTTGAAAGCACTTACTTTTGGAAGAGTGGTGAGTTTTGTATTAATTTTCTTTCTTAGCACTGATTCGATTGGTACTCCAAGAGGAGTGTATTCACATTTGTGATCTTGTGATATTTTTCCTTGTTGAGGTGATTCTTATTTTGATTGATCCTAGAGATGTGGTTATTGGGTTTTTTGTTGATGTTGTTGATCTAGATATCCAACCCCTTGACATTGGAGATATTGTTCTTGATGTGGTTGTGGACACAACTCAATGCTTTAATGACATGGTTTAACCAATGGAAGAGTGTATTGATTTTGGGGTGGAGATGTTTCTTGGCACAATGAATCAACTATTTTGGTAAGTGTAGCAATTTGATCTTGCAAAATTTGATCATGATTTTGATCTTGACACCCTTGATATAGTTGATTTGGTTTTTGTTCAAGTAAATTTGGAATGTATACTTGTGGTGTTTGTATGGGATCACATAAAAATTGATTTTGGACAATGTTCTGATTTGGGATGATGTTTAAATTTGGCTTTATAGGTTGAAATTGAACATTGTTGTGGTTGGTAATCATAGTGCCTTGATTTAGGTAACTTTGATTTTGCATGGTGTTACCTTGACTTGGATGAATATATGGAGTACTTAACATATTGTTTGGACTTTGAACAACATTTTTATGATTCACGAACATATCTATCCCAAAGCTTACCAAGTTTGGATTTGAAATGTTCATTTTTGGTAAAATTGTACTTGGTATATTCACATTTGGCATGTATGGATTTGGTGGGATAATATTGTTTTGTTGAAGACTCATGAATTGATTGTTTGGACTTTGATTTAAATCTACCATAGGGAAAGGTGTTCCAAAATTTAGATTGGACATACTCACATTTGTTGTACCATTGAGGTTTGTAGGAGCTAAAGATCCCATGTATGGATTGTATAAATGTGTTTTTTGATAGCTAATTGGGATTGTAAGGATTTGATAGTTTGGTTGACTTAGATTATTCATGATGTATGAATCAATTTTATATTCCATTTTTTATTGTGTTTTAAATTTTTTGCAAAAGTGACCCTCTAAGGTGTTTAGGACCAATGATGAGATGAAAGATGAAAGGGTGAGTGATATGGGTGTTGGACTTATAGGAACTTTGGATCAATGCTTAGACTTAGGGTTTGATTTTGATGTTTTGATTGGATAATGAACTTGTGAACCCCAAGATGGAAATGTGATCTTTACGATAAACTTGTTCAAAGAGGTTCTAATTTAACTAGAAGTATGCAAAAGGATGCATTCTCACACTCCTAACTAAACAAGGTGATTTTGATGTGTTTTAATGATGTACCCAAGTCTAGATAATGAAATTTTCCAAAGCTCTAAAAGTTTTTTGTGGGATGGAGGATAAATGTTTGGGATGAATGAAGTGTTTGATTTGATCTCAAATGAACCTAACAGGGACCTTTTTTATAAGACCAAGATAGTGAAGAACATGCTTTTCCCTAAGAGTGGTTCAAACCAAAAGACCAAAAGAGACCAAGCACATGTAAGGGGTTCAATTTGAGTTAATCTTGATTAATGGGTTTCTTTTTACCACATCCTTTTTTCTTGCTTAAGTTTTAAACTAAATGTCTATGAAAGGCATTCTTTCATTCCACAAGGTCCATTATGTGAGAATCAAGAAGTCAAAGCCATAGTTTCCTTATATTGGCTTTGGAGAAAATAAATTGAGAAATGGGCCCGAATACTTAGAAGCCTCTAAGGATAAAATCCCTAGGGACAAGTAGTAGTATGTTGACTCTTTAAAGATATTTTTTCTTCCAAAGGGTTTGAAGTTTTGATGATTTGTTGAATGTTTGTTTTTGGATCATTTTGAAATCAAGCAAAGTGTTAAACTGGCTCACAATTATTACAATCCTAGGATAGAAATAACTATATTTGTTGAATTCCCACTTGGATTTATCTAATTACACTTATTCAAAGTAGATGATTAGAAGCTTGACCATACTAGCTCCCCTCCATGAAACTCACTTCTATGGGTCAGCCAAGCTTTGAGTTCTCATGAATCTCCCATGATGAACTCTTCATATCTACTAAGAATTTCAAGTATGTGGGACAGCTTCAGAGGTTTGACCTCTTGACGTCAACAAATATTAGGGATTTTTGGCTTTATATAGATTGGTTCATAATCAAGGCACCTGTTTAGAAGGCCAAATGAGAGGCAAGATCAACCCATATAAAGAGTATCACCTATAATAATGAGTTTCCTCAAAATTCAAATTTATATACCGACCATTGGGAGTAGCTTGGCATTTAGATCATTACCGATTTGAGTCATTCCCTTGGGGTGAGTACTTTTTCGCACCAAGGAAAGCTCTCTAAAGGTAAACAACAATGATGGAGTACATTTGCAGTTCGAAAACCTAACACATGTAGGAGGGAACACACATAATACATTTTCTTCACACTCGCATGATTTATTCAATTTTAAAACCAAACTTGAAGTGTGGAGTCAATATTTTAGACAACCTAATTTCACTAAAATACTTTTGATTCTTAAGAACACCATGAAGCACGAGAGAAGTGCATATGAATTTGAATGAAAAAACTTGCAAAAAAGATTACAAGGCAAAGAAAACAAAAGTTCTTGGGTGATCTCACAATAGTGGTTTATAATTTTTGGCCAAATTGGACACTAAAATAATTTTTTTAACTAAATCTTCACTTTTAGGCACCTATAGTGGCTAAACCATGAGAAATTTGAAGATGATGCAAACTAGAGTTTCGTGACATTTTGTTGTAGATTCTAAATATATCTTTATCAAAATTTTTGGAATCAATTTGTACTTCTTTTTCCATCTCCGTTGAAAACTAGTTTATTTTAGAAAACAACATTTTAAAAAGTGACACTCACCATATAATGTATAACTTTTTTTCCATGAAGGATAAAATTCTAATTCTTTAGAATTTAGATTTGTAACTTTGATATCTAGTGCTTCCACTTAGTTAGATAGTTTTTTATTGAATATTTTATCTTTAATCAAGTTTCAAAGTCAAACCAACTACAATTTAGACATAGTGTGATCGTATAGCACGTAACTTTTTTTGTATGTATCGATTTTTTTTTTGTTGGATCAAGTACTTCAATATCTAGTGCACTCATATTTTTCAAATTTTTTTTACCTATTTTTAATAAAACTGAAAAAACAAATACATAATAAAACTAAAACATATTAAAATTATATCTGTTGGATGGCTCGTTCCGAGGACTACCTGATTCCAGTTGGGTTTGTGAATTCTCTACCATTTTTGTCTTCAACCCAAGCTCCAAAGTGCAAAACAATAGATTTTTTTGTGCCTAAGGGGGAGAATGAGGGATAAGGGGGATTCGAACGAACCCCTAGGGGTTCGAGTGAACCCCCAGGGATTTGCTCGAACCTTGGTTCGACCAAACAACCCATTGATAATGCATTTTTTTTGGTTTTTGGGCAGGAAAGAATTGAATGGGTTCGCTCAAACTAATAGGTTCGTACAAACCCCTAAAATCATTTATTTTGCCATAGGGTCATTTTTTGTGAGTTTTCCTTCCTCACTCAAATTGTAAACCATTTTTGTGGGTTTTCCCTCTTTTTAAATACTCAAAGCAACGATGAATTCTTTTTAAGCAACAAAAACCAAGTGTGAAGTTGCTTGTTAAATTTTAACCCATTTGTAAAGTCTAGTGAATTTCTAATGTTCATTTTTATGGTGCAGGATCACCTACACCTTATTATCAAAAATTGATCATTTGATGTTGATTCTATGGTGACTCAAGGGTAGATTAAGATGTTTTAAGTTTTTTTATACTAAATAAGTTCTAAAAATACCACCCCCATTTGTGTCTAATAGGAAAAAATTGTAAACAATGTCAAGTGCAAATCAAAAGTTGTTAAAATAGTATTTTAGGGGAATATGAAGAGATTAGCATATTAATAGATAGTTGAGAAAGTTAGCCATTGGTTTTTGATTCAAAAATGTATTTAAGGCCTCAAGAATGCTTGAAAAAGTTGTTGAAAACGTTTTTATTGAAGATTGGAAGCAATATACAATGTTTACTCTGCTAATTCACTGTAATTTCTATGTTTTCTAAACTTTATAAACTATTTACAGCTTGTATAGACTTTTTTGTGCTTTGAAACTCATTGTACTATGTGCATTAATGTATTACCTTTCAGTTGAAGTAATTTTGAGAGTTTAATATTCATTTTGAAGAAAGATCTCATTCATTTTTTGTAATTGATTGGTAAAACTAGTGAAGTGCCTGTTTGAAGAACAAACAATGGAATGAGCCTTTCCACCTACTATCTCAGTCTATTTCTTAGTGGAAAGGAATTTTTTAATGGTAGGTTAGGTCTTTCCTATGTTTCTATACTTAGTGGAGTCAAGTTTCTATTTTGGGAAGATGCCCTATGGTTGGGCAGTGAAGATTTCTTTGTGAAATAAAGGTGTCTTGATGGGTTTTGACAAATTGATTAAGGAATTGTTAATAAAATTATTTTGTGGGTTTGTGTAGATTACTTTCAATGTGTTTGATGTGTTGGTTGTGTCAAGGAAGCCCATTTTTTTTATTTTTAATTAAAACCTAGGTATTTAACTAAAACTAGAGGGTTACAGGACATAATAAACCGACCAAAATAACCCTGGATAGAATAACCTGGTCACAATAACCCAGGGAAAAAATAACCCAAGGTCATAATAACCCAAGCCAAAATAACCCATGGTCAAAATAACCCATGGAAAAAATATCCCCATAAGAATATAGAGAAAGGAAAACAAAATTTATAAATTACATTTATGTTGCTAAAAAAACTTTATTATTCAAATTTTCAATTAAAGTGTCAAATTATGAGCAATGCCTCTTATATAATATAAAATATTATGGTGGTCATAACTATCAACTAATATTTTTAGTCTTTCTTTAAGTTCACGATATTTTTTCCTACTTGGTTGCCCACTATATCCAACCATATATTTCTCTATTCTATTCTCTTGGAGGCTTTGTTCTTTTTTCACTGCTTTGATGAATTTCTAGATTGAGTTGTGTGATGCTTGAAGCAATTCACTAAATCCTTTGTGTCATCCCTCAATAGTATTATTGGTTATGCGAAGATCATCTTGAGTAGCTAAATAGCAATTCTACATTGTGATTGGAAACTGGGGTGATCATTTGTTGTCTCTTTTGGTTAGTCTACGAATCCACGTGCCTTCAAAATAATCAATTATGGGTTGTAGGGTCTCCTCATTTTCTATATAATAAGGAGATTTTTGAAATGTTTCAAATGCATCAATTACGTCTATCTGAGGCATGAAATCTAATGCAACAAGTTTCTTTACTTCTCTTAATTCTACCACTTTATATATCTTTTTAATTCCTTTTCATTTATATCTTTTCATAATAACTCTTAATCAACTTATTCCCACGAAATTACCTTTATTTTTATACTTATTTACCATTTTATAGGTTATTTAAGTATATTAAATGTGTTTTAAGGTTATTTTAGGGGTATATAATGGATATATGGTCTAAAAATGGCCTAAATAGCCTCTATGGTGCCTCACAATCATATTTAAAATTTATTTTGTCATTTCTAGTTTACTAGCTTGATCTAAAATGACCATGGGTTATTCTGTCCATGGGTTATTTTGACCACGTGTTATTTTGTCCATGGGTTATTATGACCCTAGGTTATTTTGTCCTTGGGTTATTTTGGCTGGGTTATTTTGTCCAGGGTTATTTTGGTCGGGTTATTATGTCCTAATACCAAATTGGAGGGTTTGTTGGAACAGTATTAAAGAAGCCTTAAATCTAGAAAAAAATCATGGAATTTGATGTTTTGTCACATGCTTGTTGACTTTTTATTATTTTTTTATGAAGGGAATATGTTTGAGAGGTAGTTCCTTTGTTAAATTGGGCTAATTTAGTAGCCTTTTCAAAGAGGGTAGTCTAAGGGTTTTCTATTTTTGGACAAAGAAGTCTCAATGAATTTGTTGGAATGTTGTGTGGGGTGATGTTATGAGACTTAGAGGGTGTCTAAAAGGTATTTGAAATGCCTTCTCTAAAAGATATTGCATGAGGTTGAATTTTGAAGACTAGAAGCCTATTGGTGTGAGGTTGGATCAAGTTGAGAGTTTGTGTTTCAAGGGTTGATGTCTAGTTGAAGTTTGATTATTTTAAGTTTAATTGTGAGTTTCTCTGCCTTGTATTGTATCAGGTTGTATTAGAGCTTTAGAAACAAGATCTTTGTTGGTGATTTATTTGATTTTTGTAGGTTAGAAGAAGGATTATTGGTGAAGATGCCTCTGAAAGGTATTGGTGATGCAAGGGAGTTGCAAGATCTGAAAAAGAAGCATGCTAAGCTTCTAGAATCTCATAATACATTTTTGGCAAGTCTTGCTACCTTGTAGACAAGGAAAAGGAGAGAAGTAAATGAAGAGAGTGAAACAAAAGAAGATGATGAAGATTATGAGTATGTTGATGAAGAATTGGTCCTTGAGGACTAGAGGATGGTGAAGATGCTTAAAGAAGTGAAAGGTGAATCAATAAAGGTAAAAGTTGATCTTCCTATTTATGGTGGTAATTTAAATGAAGAGGAATTACTTGATTATATTGCTACTATGGATAATTAATTTGAAAGTCAGGATATTTTAGAAGAACAGATGGTGAAGGTTGCAAGAATAAAGTTAAAAGGACATGCTATTCTATGGTGGGACTATGAACAAGTAGAGAAGAAAGCAATGCAAATAAAGGATTGCTTCAAGGGACATGAGCATGCCAAAATTAGAAGGTAAGTTTCTTCCAAAGGACTATGAGGTGTAGTTCTATAAAAAGTTGCAAGGTTTGAAACAAAAA
Organism: Sequoia sempervirens; assembly: GCA_007258455.2. Classification (NCBI taxonomy): domain Eukaryota; kingdom Viridiplantae; phylum Streptophyta; class Pinopsida; order Cupressales; family Cupressaceae; genus Sequoia; species Sequoia sempervirens. The sequence continues at coordinate 14,689 of VDFB02106918.1, read as the reverse complement.
GATCTAGATGTCAAGTCTTACACTAATGAATTTTACAAATTGAGCATAAGATCTAGAAGGGATGAGGATGAGGCTGAAAAGGTGACTAGATATCTTGGTGGTTTGAGATTTAATATACAAGATGAACTTGTTGTTGCTAACCCCAAATATTTTTAATAGTGTTTTCAATTAGCAATCAGGGTGGATGAAAAACTTAAGCAGAGACAAGAGAAAGTAGTTAGAGGAAGAGGTGCTACTAGTGCAAGAGGAAGAGGAGTAATTTATACACCAAATCAGCCATTGGAAAAACAAGAAGGAGCAAATAAGGGTAAGGAACAAGGTATTGATGTTAGAGGTGGTTTTAGAGGTAGAGGTAGATTCAATGGTGGAGGAGATTATAATGTCTTTGCAGGGAGGTGTAATCATTGCAATGAATATGGTCATATTTCTTGGAAATTTCTTGAGAGGGTTGGTAGTTCATGTAGTGGTGAAAAGAGGATTGATAGGAGAGCACAATTGGTTCAAGAAGAGGAGTGTGAAAGCAATCATTCTACAATTTTAAGAGCTACTCCTCAAATAGGGGAAATGTTGATGATGAAAAAGATAGTATTGAAGGAAACCAAAGAGGTAGAACCATTGAAAAGGAAGAGTATTTTCAAAACTAATTGTAAGTGCAAGGATAAGGTATGTAGAGTTGTCATTAATTTTTGCTCAACTGAAAACATGGTGTCAAGTGAAATGGTGAGTAAGTTGAATTTGAAAAAAATTCTTCATGAACAAAGTCATGGTTATGGATGGATAAATGATGAAGAAGAATGAAAAGGCCACAGATTTGATTTGAAGGAAGGATAGTGTTTTTTGTGGATATCTCCACCATGGACTACACAACACCTTAGGTGACTTAGCAATATGCCAAAGGGTGGATAGGACACCACACCATGGAAAGGAGGAAGAAAGATGGAAAGAATCTGAAGGAGGAAGAAAGGAATGGATGAAGGTGGAAGAAGGAAGGAAGGAAAGGGGAAACCAGAATGGAAATGGAAACCGGAAGATAGTGGAAAGAATGGAAGGAGAAATGGAACATGAACAGGCGTGCGCAGTGGCTGGGCAAGCTTGAACAAGCGCTGGAGGAAAATGACAAAGGAGGAAATGGCTGCATTCAAGTAAGAAAGAGTCAAAGGAGGCGAAAGAAAAAGCACAATGGAAAGATTTTATGAACCAGAGGTATCTAAGTGAAGCTTGGGAAAGTTGGTATCAACCTCAACTCATGTGGCATGAATTTTTTCTTGTGGGGGTGTATGGTGAAGGAGTACCTACACCATGTTATCAAAAATTCATCATTTGATGTTGATTCTAGGGTGACTTAAGGGTAGATTAAGATGTTTTAAGTTTTTTAATACTAAATAAGGTCTAAAACTACCACCCCCATTTGTGTATAATAGGAAAAAATTGCAAACAATGTCAAGTGCAAATCAAAAGTTGTTAAAATACTATTTTAGGGGAATATGAAGAGATTAGTATTTTAAAAAACAGTTGATAAAGTTAGCCATTGGTTTTTGATTCAAATATGTATTTAAGGCCTCAATAAGGCTTGAACAAGTTGTTGAATTTTTTTTTATTGAAGATTGGAAGCAATATACAATGTTTACTTTGGTAATTCACTATAATTTATGTGTATTTTGAACATTATAAACTCTATATGGCCTGTATAGACTCTTTTTGCTTTGAAACTCATTGTAATCTATAAATTAATGTCTTAAATTTCAGTTGAAGTAATTTTGAGAGTTTAATATTCATTTTGAAGAAAGATCTCATTCATTTTCTCTAACTAATTGGTCAAACCAGTGAAGTACCTATTTGAAGAACAAATAATGGAATGAGCCTTTCCACCTATTATCTTAGTCTATTTCTCAATAGAAACACAATTTTTAATAGTAGGTTAGGTCTTTCATATGTTTCTATAGTCAATGGAGTCAAGTTTTTTTGGTAAGATGCCTTAAGGCTAGGCAATGAAGTTTTCTTTGTCAAATAAAGGTGTCATGATGGGGTTTTGACAAATTGATGAAGGAATTGTCAATACAATGATTTTGTGGGTTTGTGTAGACCATTTGAAAGGTGTTGTGTTTGTTTTTCCAAGGAATCCCAGTGTTGTGTTGTTTGTGCCAAGGAATCTTAGTGTTGTGAGTTTTAATAAAACCTTAGATATTTGCTTGAAAATGGAGGATTTGTTAGAAACATACTAAAGAAGCCTTAAATCTAGAAACAAATCATGGTATTTGATGTTTTGGCACATGATTGTTGACTTTTTGTTGTGATTTTGTGAAGGGAAGATGTTTGAGAGGTAGTTCCTTTGTTAAATTTGGCTAATCTAGTAACCTTTTGAAATAGGGTAGTCTAATAGTTTTCTATTTTGGGACAAACAAGTCTCAATGAATTTGTTGGAATGTTGTGTGGGGTGATGTTATGAGACTTAGAGGGTGTCTAGAAGGTATTTGAAAGGGCTTCTCTAAAATATATTGTGTAAGGTTGAATTTTGAAGACTACAAGCCTATTGGTGTGAGGTTGGATCAAGTTGAGAGTTTTTGTTTGAAGGGTTGATCATGTCTAGTTGAAGTCTGATCATTTTAAGTCTAATTGTGAGTTTCTCCACCTTGTATTGAATCATTTTAGTCCAAATTGAAAAAATAAAATCAATGATTAATTTTAAACCCAAATTGATCTAGTTGGCCTAAAATAGAAAAAAAAACAATAATTGGATTCTCAAGACTACTACAATAATCATTTAAAAATGCTTTTTCAAGTTCAATGTCCAATGCCTACTCTTTGAACTTAAATCTACTTGATATTTTCTAGATTTTCTCTACTTTTCTTCTTCATTATCTTAGTGATCCAAATATGAGAGAGGCTTCCACTGATTCTTTATGGGAATTTTTAAGTTTCAGTCATATGTCGTCTTACAATATAAATCAAATTGCGTTCAAAAAGTAAGGAATAGGTGGCATTATTTCTAAGAATTTGTCCAACCAAAACCAAAATTCAGATCTCCTTAGCAAAAGCACTAGAAACAATGTTGAATCCCTCATATGTGTGTAATCTATAAAATCTTGAACAATAGTAATTAAATTTTGTAGAGATTATGTCAAATTTTTGTCATATGAAGATATAAGTCAGATTGTATAAAGCAAAAATCATAAAGATTTGGAAGAATATCGAGTTTAAGATTTTAAAGATGACACTCTGAGGAGGCCATTCAATTCTAATATTTTGAATGAATTAAATTTGTAGGCCTATTGAATGCATTAATTTGTGATTGATCTACACTGTAAAAAAAATTTAAGGATTGATTTCAAAAAATGATACATTTTGCTAGATCAAATCCTAGTGCATTTAATTGGCAATCAAATCCACACACATTTCCCAATGACATTTCATATCAAAGATATTAAAAAATAATCCCACCTCACAAATGATGGCACACCTACAAATATTTTAAGTCATGCTATCAGAAGCCAAATCTGATTGCATGGTAGAGGATTCACCATTATCAATAATATAAATGTGAAGGAAAGAAGCTTCCAAAAAATTGAGTTGCTTTCCATTTTAGTTGACACTAACTCTCCTATAAGCTGCATGAAGATTGAAGTGGACATTATTAAAGAATGTATACATTTTACGACTAATAATGATTATGAATTGATAATATCTAATGTTCATGGATGACCAACAATCCTCTAGAGAAAAGGTTAGATGTATCTATTGGGATTCCATGTAGTGTAGTAACATTACCTTGTGGTGACCACCTAAAAATGTGTTGGAATGCTAACATGATGTGAAGGAAAATATAAAATAAAATTTTATTGAGCTCACCCGATCTGAAGATGGTTTGATTCAAATCCCATTGCTTCTTCAATCAAATCAAGAAATTGATTAAATACACCTAATGAGTACAACTATAATAATCTTATTGGTGCATGTCATAGAGATTGTTTTTGTGAATAGGCAATCAATATATTTCATGAGATGAAGGTGGTTGGATGTAAGCTAGGTTGTGTGACCTACAATTCTCTGCTAGATTTGTATGGGAAAAAATTGGTACCATGATGAGGCATTGAACACCTTACAAGAAATGGAGAAGAATGGGCACCCTCCTAATATTTTCACTTTTAATACACTAATATTTGTGACCTAGTTGCAGTTCGCTGGTGATGGCTCTATTCCTATTCAATGGAAAATGTATCCTCTAACTTTGTTTTAATTGAGCCATTGAGGCTAACCGACCCAAACAAATGAATATGCTTATTTTTTGCCTTAACAAATAATCTAAATGTTATGGGGAGAGCATCTAATATCAATGAAAAAAACACACTAGCTCTACTCTACGCAAAAGACCAACAATCCTGCCTTTTCCTACTAGAAAGAGGATCTTCCCTACCAAATTGGGTATCGTATAATGAAATAAGAGATGAGACTAGGTGCGATTTCTGAGTATATTTTTTCCCTCCTTTAGCCAACCAAACCTTGCATAATGAACCCACGACTTTGGTAAATGCCACACCTTTGTTCTGGAGACTCACTACTTTTATTGATGAGGGTCTTGAAAAATATAGGTTCCTTAGCACACCTGGAAATTTATCTACAAGGTTTGCATTTGGAGGATCACCATCGGTTGGGCTGCATCATTCACATTCTATCACTCTACAAAAACCCTAGTTAGTTATATGCTAAAAAAGAAAAATCTCTCCTGGTTAAACAACCTATCAATGATATACTACTAACTTAAATCAAGCACCCTTTCAAAAATGAAGAATAGGAAACATATGGATTTATAGTGGCATTCTTTGCTCTCAAAAGACACTCTTATTTAAACTATCAACATGACATGCTTTTTTGTGCTCTTATTCAAACAATGGGCATACAGACAAGTCACATGAACTATTGATAGTATAGCACCAAAAGATATGGTCTCATTGAATGCAAGATATCCATAAGATGGATCTTTTGAAAGACTTTAGATTACACTTTAGATAGAAATTTAATTGACTTTCTATAAAGCCTTGCACACAAAAGCTAGGATTGACCAACATGATTAAGATTGAGTCTACCACTATTCACATCAATAGCCACCATAGGATATCATCAACTTTGTTAAACAAAGTCATTTGTAGTTTTTACCCATGATCATAATATAAAACTAGAGAATAATTGTCTTTACCAATACACTTCTACTCAATTTTGAAGGTACTCTAAATAAGAAAAACCATAAACAAAAACAATATTATCCTTAGTATTTAAAGTGATACAAAGTCAAATTAGAGAGCCAATGCATAGAAAAGGTCCCACAGTGGGTGCTGAAATGTGAGAGGTGTATCTACAAGATCACTAACAATGGATAAATAATACCAAATTAGCCTATGTTAGCAAACTCAAATAAACCACTCCCTATGAAATTATTGATCAAACATAGAAGAGCAAACATGAAGGAATGCAACATAGCCAAATAAATATGTAAATATAACATAAATCAACCAAACCATCATCCCATATGGGGATTTGTGCTCCTTTGATGTGAAAAGAGCTCGACAAACCGACATCAATGACACCACCGATGCATAACAAACGATTTGTCATTCCTGACGGACTGGTATTCCGGATGGCATTGATCAGCACCAATGATTGATGTTTTGCCATTATAATTCTGGCACCGCACCGAATATATTGCCGTTCGTCTATCCTGGACGATAATGGGTTTCGGACTGCTGATTCAAAAGCTAGGAGAAATGAGGGATTAGTACTAGAGTTAACAATTTAAGATTAATTAACTTGGATGAAATCAGCCGATTTATGAAATTTAATTTAAACAATTTGGGTTTATTTAAATCAAATGAGAGGATTTCATAATGATTAGATTTTAATTAAATGTATTGGATTTATTTAATTCAAGAGATGGCATTGTTAAGAGTGAATTAATCAAAATAAACTTAGTTACTTGATTAATATAGAAATAATGTTAATTTGACTGTCTACATCTCTCCCCTATTTGAAGCAATGTAGCAGTTGCATTGGTTCAAAGAATAACACTGGCAAGATCAAAGTTCAAAAATTTTCTTATTTTTTTGAATGCCCCAATACAAAGAAGTATACTGGTACACTACCCCCTCGAGAGATCATGCATTTGGTGATGCTTCATGAGTAGAATAGAATAAAAAGTGTACTTGTTATTGGCTACAATATTTTTGTATACCTAACTTTTGAGACAAGCATGAGCCTTCCTGAAGAGGCTAAGCATATTGGAAAACTACTTTTAGAGAGATCAATTTTACTCATTCTTCATAAAGGCCATCAAGCTTGAAGTAGTTGATCAAAGATATGGAATTCATGCAAAAAGGTGAATTAAAAACTACACATTATACTCTCAAGAACTCTTTTCTAGAATAACTTCAAAGAGCTTTTCAACACATTATTTCTGGTAAGGTCGAATTTTTTCAATTGTTACTTGGGTAAAAAATTGAAGCTATCCTTGACACCCAATAAATTTATGGCTAACAACAAGATGTAAAGTTTGAGGAAGTTCTTCAAGGATGAAATTGGGAATAAAATTCATAATGGAAAAGAGAGTATTGACCATAGGTTTACTTAAATCTTGATGTGACTGTACTACTATTGCTTCAATGTTCATGACACAATCTGCTAAAAAATTATTGCTCATTCATACCTTGTTAATTGAACCTATGATATTGCATTGCATATATCTAATGTACTTTAGCTCTAAATGTCTGTATTGAAATATAGTAATAAACAGTAATAAAGTTATAACAATAATAGAAAATATATTTCATTTAACAACAGTGTTTCAAAATAGTAGATTTAGTTTTACAATAGTGAGTGAGTTGCAGATTTTACAACACCCTATGTTTTCCAATCTGTAATTTTATAAATAGTATTCATGTAATAATTAGTAATAAAGAGTAATAAATAGTAGTAAAGAGTAATAAAGAGTAGTACAAAATACAGTAATAAAAAATAATAAAGTGTAATACAAAATATATTTCATTCAACAGTAGTGTTTCAAATAGTAGATCTAGTTTTACAATAGTGAGTGTGTTGTAGTTTTTACAACACCCTATGTTTTCCAATCTGTAGTTTTACAAAACAGTATTCATGTAATAAACAGTAATAAATAATAATAAAATTGATAATAAAGAGTAATAGAAAATATAGTAATAAACAGTTATAAGAAGTAATGCCAAATATATTTCATTCAACAATAGTGTTTCAAAATAGTAGATCTACTTTTACAATAGTGAGTGAGTTGCAATTTTTACAACACCATGTGTTTTCCAATTTGCAATTTTACAAAATATTTTTCATGTAATAAATAGTAATAAAGAGTAATAAAAAGTAATAAAGAGCAATAAAGAGTAATACAAAATACAGTAATAAATAGTCATAAAGAGAAATGAAAAATATCTTTCATTCAATAGTAGTGTTTCAAAATAGTAATACAAAATAAAATTTGAATTTTCCATCTCTTATTTAGCAAGTCTTTGCAGATCCTAATCATATTCAGTCTTTACATTTGTGCCCTAATTTGAGTGACAGGGGCATCCTAAGCCAAGATACTAAATAATGTTTTAATAATTTGTTGTAATTGGTATAGGGTGGTCTAGCAATGTGTGGAGGGAACAATACATCTCTTGTATATCCTCTTTGATGTGTGGGTCCACTACATGACCATGAACTTGCATTACTTAGACAAAAAAACTAGGATCCTCATGCTATAATATTTTGCTAAACGTTTCTTTTACACACCTCATATCTGAGGATGATTCAAGCAATGAATGTGAAAAGATTCCACTAATGGCATATACACCATGATCAACATCATATCTTTGGAATGATTCATCAAGTTGTGTGTGATTTACCACTAAATTCCAGACATACTTTGCACATTGAATGTGAACCATACTATGGTTTGTGAGTAGGTCTATGGATTTTGAGAGGAATCGACATGCTACATCAACCTTAGAATAGGGGAGTGCAAGTTCCATGGGCTCTGTAAATCTTTTTATTTTACGAATTGCATCCTCTATTGTCTGACAATTGAATTTAAAAGAAGAATGCAGCCTCTCCATAGTGAAAAAACTACCATTTTTTTTTTACCGTCACTGGGAAGCTAGCTGATGTGTATCCTTGAATTCAACATTTTTAGTTGTACTATCAAAAAAAGGGAAAGAACATTAGTAACAAATAGTGCTACTAACATGTAGAAAAAAATTATTTACTCGTAACTACTAATCCATCCACTACTTAAGAAAATAAATAAATAATTCAATACATTGATGAAAACAAAAGGTATTAGTTACATGAATACTATTTTGTAAAACTATAGATTATAAAACACAGGGTGTTATAAAAATTGTAACCCACTCACTATTGTAAAATTAGATCTAAGTGCAAAAAAAGAGAATTAGTTGGGTGGAGACATAAGAGTCTTATCTAAAACATATGAATTATGTACAATCATAAATACACTTGTTGCAAATAACTTGTTAAAAGAAACATATGAATTATTTAATCATAAATACACTTGTTGCAGAAAACTTGATAAAAGAAACATATGGATTATGTAATCATAAATACACTTTCAAAGTTGGGAAAAAAATAGCTACAAAGGTACATGAAATTATTCAATACATTTAAAACTCTATCACTTTTCCTGCAAGAAATCTAACAAAATCCCAAAAATATTTGTTATGAGAATTCTATGACATGATAGTAATAAAAACATATGAGGATGTACTAGAAAGTATGTAATGAAAAAGGAATTTTCTCTAAAAATAATTGGGAAGAAGCATAACAAAGTGAACAAGATAGATAATGTATTGACTGGAGATGTTGTTCCCACTCATGAGAAGTGGAGGAAGAAGCATGTATAGTATGTGCAAGGGGAAAATGGCAATGCAAAAGTGGATTGACTTGAAATTTTTTCTATTGCATATGAATTTGTGCAAGTAAAGAAAAAGAGAGATGATACTATAAGTGGAGTTGAACAAATGAAGCCAAGCATTCTTGAAGTTAACAATTCCATGGAACAAATACAATTGAATATGGATGATAAGGAAAAGGAAAAGCTAGATCTAAGCATAGAAAAAGAGAATTATTTTGGTGGAGGCATGAATGTCTTATCTAAAAATGAAACAAAGATTTGTGTCACCTCTTACACATCTAGGGTTTTTGCACCTAAAAGGAGAGAAACAAAGATCAACACTTCACTCAAGAACAAAACCTTGAGATTTCAATACAAAGGAGACTAAAATCTATCAAAGGAGATTGTCCTAAAGGATTAAAAATGATAAAAGAGATTCACTACCTAATGTAAACCTAGAAAATGCAATATGTTTGAAAACACAATGTGATATGAAAATATATACTAAATGACCTAGAAATGTTCATGAAACAAAACAAAAAAGTGTAAAAAAGAAAGTGTACACCTGGAAAATTATATAGGCTGGAATGAATATTGGAAATGTTGTTGATTCTAAAATTTTGACCTACCAGGACTAATATGCCATTTTGGATGAATCAATCCTAGATTTGGAAAACTGCACCAAAGCCTTTTTTGGGAAAATGGGTATCTAAATCTATAGAAATTCATGAAAAACATGTACAGTGGGACTCATATGCGATAATGAAATATGAGTCCACTCTGACTATCTTGAGAACTCGAAAGTGGAAATAGAAACTCTCGGTATGCTCTTTTTTCTCCTCTAGGTGTCTAGATCTAAAACCCTAATTTCCAATAGTATAAGTGACTTTTTGCGGATATTTTAACCTTTCCAATAAGGATATGTCTTCAAAAATTTTGTAACGTATTCTTCAATCATTTCCAAACCTTCAAGGTACTCAAATTTGCAATCACACAAGGAGAGAGTGAGAGAGAGAAAATATTGATTGTTAGGGCATGAGGGATTGCCTTTGTCAAACCGCTTTTAGGTAATTAAACCAAAATAATGAAATTATATACTTACAATGATGATAGATCTTGAATTGTTGTAGTAATGGATGAAGAATCTTCCCTTGAATTCCTTAGGAAGCTATCTTGATGACTTAAAATGATAAAACCCTAGCTTTCTTGACTTGAGATGGATAATTAATGATGAATGAATCATGAATGAATAATTAATTAGGGTTTAAAATCTTGTTTATATAGGAAATGCTACTCAAATACCCATTAATTTGATCCCCAAGACCGACATTGAAGAAAATTAAACTTAAAACCAAAATTTTCCTGCTCAAACCTCCAAAATGGCCCAAATGGGACTCATTCGCCCAAAGTGATGAATGGGTCCCATAGGGGCTCTTTTTCCAAGTGGGATGTTGAGGAGTGAAGAAAATAAGTATATATGTTGATATAGTCAAGTTTTTTTTAATCAAAATAAGCCTTGATATGCACAATATGGGGTCATAGGGCCCTATTAATGATGATATAAAGGCCAATTAAGGCTAAGGACACAAAGCTCAATGTTAAAGTGTGATTAAATACACTTTACAACATTTTAAATACACTTTACAACATTAAAATGAGGTCCACATAGCCTAGAAAGGTAGAACATCCAATGTGAATGTGTAAAACACATTAGAGCAATAGATTAAAACCAAGTTTAATTTACAAGCCTTATAGATTAATGTGAGAATACAATTAAATATATTTTACAATTATGAATTAGGGAAAAATTAAGTCAATTTATCTTAAAATGGGCCCAAGACCTAGCATGGATGTGTAAAACACATTACAACACTAAATCAAGGCATCATTAGATCCAATTTATCATTAATTATTCCCATATCAAGCAAGAGATACTTTTTTCTATGCTACAAAAAAGGTAGAAAAGTTCCGTAATGAGATTTCCAAAATAAGCATCTACATACTCTAATGATAAAGACATTGCAAAAACAATAGTTGGAAATTCTCAAAGTGGAGCAAGATAACCAAAGACTAAAACTAACCAATTAGAAAAGGAATTAAAACACAAGAAGAAGTTGTCATGGTCAAAAGAATAGGAGCTTAATACTATTTAGAGAGAGCTACAATCTAAAAGACATGAATTTATTAAAACAAATACAACAATGGAAGGTGTTGTTGCACAACTGATAGGTCAAAATTCAAAGGTGTTGTTGCACAATTGATAAAGGTCAAAATTCAAAGGTGGTGTTGCACAACTGATAGGTCAAAAGTCAAAGGTGTTGTTGCACAATTGATAAAAGTTTAAGATGCCACAACAATAGTTGTATTAGAGGTTGGTGGAGGAGGGGATTTGTGTAATGTAGTAGTGCATGAGTTTGCACCAATTCAAATGCTAGAAAGGGGATGTTTTTTAGCCAAGTGGTCTTCTTATTGGTGGAAGTCACAAGTGAGGAGGGAAAAGGCTACAAATCTGCAAACTTGAAGCGTTAACAAAAAATGAACATCACAATACATGTGTTCCTCAACTTTCTGCCCATCAAAATGCAATGAAATATTCAAAAAAGCATCTACTAACATCCCACACTGTGATTTCCAACCTACAATTATTCAGTGCATTTTCTTTTACCATCATATGACAATTTTGAAACCCAAATTTTAGTCCAACCAAGAGTAGTTCTAAATTTTGTAGGTGATTTTCATTAAATTATTAATTTCTAAAGAACACAAGAGTTTCATTTCAACCATACTACCTACGTATAATTGCAAGTTGGAAAACATTGTGTGTTATACAATCTACATCCTACATACTTTTCCATAACCCTCTACATGCAACAAACCAATTAGTTAGTCAACCCTCACCTCCATCTGGTTACTTTTATGTATCCCCCACACTACAAATCCACCCTGAACTCTACACCCTCAAGCATTCAACAAGAATTGAGAAGTGATTCAAGACTAGACTGTGTGTTTTCCAACTTGCAACTATTATGTGCATTTTCTATTCCAAATGTTTGGAGATATTCAAATGTATTTTTTACTCAAACCAATGGTTGTTATAAAATATGAAGGTGAAATTCAATACATTATATTGTTACAATCTATAGAATAGGAATTGAGAAGTGAGTCACAACTCACTATGTTTTCCAGCTTGCAATATGAAAGTCTAGTGTCAAAAAAAAAATTGTGTACATTTTCACACTTAATTTTGGAATAATTAATTGTAAATTGGACTTGATATCACCTTTATCTAGTGTTGTGATGGATTTTACACATCCACATTAGGTTTTGGGCCCTTCTAAGCTAAATAAACTAAACTTTTCCCTAGGTTAATGTTGTAAAGTGTATTTATTTGTCATCCTCACATTAAATTTCAGAGTTTGTAAAATCCAACAACCCATGCTGTACTGCTCAACACATCACCATGACGAAATTATAAATGTAATCACCTTCCTATGTTATCGGCAAAACGTATTTGTATTTCTTCACACTTCACCTAATTTTGGGTTCCTCTGTACTAGATTTTAACTTTATATTGCTCATTGACAGGCTTCATAAGACCTCCTACATTTACATCCCGCAAACAAAATATATACCAACATCACTGATGAAACTGCAACCCCTACAAAACTTCCCAACATTCTTAGTAGTAAAACAGGCCCCTCATTCATTCATCACAGATGGCAAATGAGTCTCATTTCATTCGATGGAGGTTTTATGGAAATTTTTAGTTTTTGGTTCAGTCTTTCATATTTCAGACCAAATGGCCCCGCTCTGTTGTTGATTCTCTTGATGATGGTGTAGTAAAACAAGTCTTTCTTTCTCAGAAACGTTTGTTTTATTATGAATTCACGATATCGCCGGTGAAATAAGGGTTATATCTGGGCGATTCTACAAGATTGAAAGGAAGAAATTATTCTCAAGATTCATGATAAAGTATCTCATGGGCTTGAATTCTTCATCAATTGTTGCAGCAATTCAAGATCCATCATCATGTCAAGCATATCAAGCATCAAGCATGTTATTGAGTTAGTGTTGTGATGTAGCATTGAAGATCCAAGATCAAGCATTATTCTCCTCCTTTTTGTCAAGATCAAGATCTACATCCTTCAGGGAAATTTCATGTTGAGATGTAGATTTAGAAGACATCATCATTCAAGGTAGTATTGCTCATGTTTCATGTCCTTGTTTCATTATTTCATCATTTGGTTTAATTACCTAAAAGGGGTTTGACCAATGCAAATCCCTATTCCCTAACAATCAACACTTTCTTTCTCTTTATTTATGTAATTGTAGATCTAGGTGCTTAGAAGACTTAAAGGATCATTGAAGACTAGGTTCAATCTTGGAGAAAGTTGATGGAATTGTCTCCTCATTTGCAAGGTTTTAATCTTCACTATAAGGTCACCTACAGTGCCGAAATGAGAGTTTCAAATATGGAAACTTGGAGAAGAAGATTGAGTAGATTGAGAAGAACAAATTCAAACTTTGCATTCTAAAAACAGTTTAATCAAACTAATTCATCACAATTTGTGAATGAGTCCCATTGTAGGTGTTTTCCTAAGATTTTTGTAGATTTAGATACCCTTTTTTCTAAAACATGTTTCTGTGCAAAAATCCAGGTCTGGGACTAATTTTTCCAGAATGGTAAATGAGTCCCACTATGTCAAAAAATTAGAATTTCTAGTGTTTTAGAGATACTTCTAGTCATCTTTAGATTCCCAAGTGTACATATTTCATTTCACAACTTACTGTTCTACTTTATATGCATTTCTAGGTCATTTAGTTCAAGTTTGCATCATATTAGGGTTTTGCATTCCATCCTACATTTCATTATCTTTTCCAAGTCATTAATTTGTGGTGAAGCCCTCTTGTAATCTGAAATCATACCCTAGGACAGTCCCTTAGTAGATCTATTTCTCCCATTCCTATCACTTGATTAAGATCTCTAGGGAATCCTTGAATGTTATTTGGAGAAAAGTGATGTTCTATGTCCAAAACCATAAAGCATCCATTTTTCAACTAATCATTTTAGTGAATGTGCATTTAGAACATTTCATTTACTTATTTTGATTCCATCATTATCCTAGATATACCTTGAATTAACTTTGAATTAGGGTTTTCATTAGTTAATTCACATTTTAGGGTTTCTAATTTTTGTATTAGAGAAAGTGCATATAGGTTGCTTTTTTGCATCTCAAATCATAAAAAATCATCTAAAAACTACATTTTCATTTATTTTATAGATCATACAAACCAAAAAGCATAAAAATCATTTGAAAATTTCTAAGAAATTTGAAAAAAAATCCTTACTCGTACTCATTCGCCCCTTTGGTCGAATCAGTCCAATTGCTCATCTAAAACTGCCTTTTACAACATTGAAAAACTTATTTTTAAACTTTTTTTTTCTACCATTGGTTAGTTTTTTCAGTTGGTAGAGTTTATGTTACATGCATTTTACTAAATCTAGCTTAAATTGGTCTATTTCATGCATTGCTTAATTCCAAATTTGCATTTCCAACATTTCATTTTTAGATCATTGCATAGTGTAATTAGTTTGAAATCTGAACATGTTGCATTTCATTCTGGGCCTTTACATTGTATTTTAAGTTTACATAGATTATTGTTCAAAATAGTTAATTCTGGTCTTTTCCAAGTTTGCAAAGAAAAAGTTAGTCAATAAGCATGTTAGTCATTTGTTCAATACATTCCCTAGTTATGAGAGTCTCTTAGTGCAAGAGGGTGAAA
>VDFB02106916.1:0-106800 GCA_007258455.2 Sequoia sempervirens | reverse complement strand
TCTTAGAATACATCGCAATACACAGCCGTAATACAATGCCCTCATAAAATAGGGCTGCCTTCTAGGGAAAGCCAAGCTAATAAAATATCAACCATCGGATATGACATAATGATGAACGGTCCAGATTTACAATAATAAAATATAAATAAAATTTTCCTTTCGAGGGCACTACCCCTGAGCCCCCACCAGGGCGCATTGCCCCTAGACCCCAGTGGGCGGGGGGAGGATCCCCCCCACATCCACCCCCCCATCGTCGTCGGCTGAACAATACCTTATGTAATTGCAAGGTTGAGACACATTTTCTCAACATATGACACTTGCCATCTTGTGGGATTGGGTGGAGGTCGCAAGTGGGATTTTGGCTCTCTACCACTCCACCTGTAGCCCTTCCTTTTAAGGAATTGGGCGAGGTCGTAAGTGGGCTTTTGGCTCTCTACCACTCCACCCCTATCCCTTCCCATAGGGTGGGTTTCAGACAATTAACATAATATAGTTTCAATCATAGATATCCTTCTTTATTGTCTATAAGTTAACATGCATACATAGGCCAATGATTATGTATAGAGGTGCATTTATTCTTCCTTATACAAGACTATACTTATATAAATGTAAGACAATAAGTGGTAGAAATACACCTGTATGTGAGATAGACCTGGTCTTCTTGAATAAATATATATATATATATATATATATATATATATATATATATATATATATATATATATATATATATATATATATATATATATATATGATAATATGTTGTGTTGGAACTACACAAGTTCCTTCTTGGATCTGTGGTGCTCCTTGTATTTTTGTTGTCTACCTAATATGTCCCCTTAGTCTTTCGATCTATTGTTTCTTGCACTCAGAAATGTTCTTGCTAAATATTCATGCCTCTCTTGCATTTAATTCACCTGTTCTTATACCTCTTTCGGTGAATGGATATGTCCCTT
Source organism: Sequoia sempervirens (assembly GCA_007258455.2). NCBI lineage: Eukaryota > Viridiplantae > Streptophyta > Pinopsida > Cupressales > Cupressaceae > Sequoia > Sequoia sempervirens. The sequence goes on along the minus strand of VDFB02106916.1, from coordinate 105,844 downwards.
CATACTATGCATCCTTTCAAAAGGCACAAATTTTATTTTGACTAGTCACAGCTTCCCTTGAGTAATTAATTGCATATTTTCTTTAAGATTGGTTAGTTTTTGTTAACTCGTTACATGATAATTAATTGCCTTTTTAATATCCACCCAATTGTTCTTATGTTTGATGTGATTTGACTTTAATTATGTTCCTCACGGCTCAGCTATCTTCTTTCATTTTTACGAGAACATGACATGAGTTTAGTTTTTGAAAGTTGCATCTCATGATTTGGAGAAATATCTTAAGAGGAAATTCATCAATGAGAAATAATATGTACATTCTTTGTTGAAATATCGGTAGATCAAATAGTAGAGGTAAATAGGTGAATCATGCTTAGGAAGAATCATATACCAAGCATAGGAGTGGCACTACACAGAGTGAAAGAACATAATTTTGGTTGAGATGACACAATATATGCTCCAAGCCAAAGGCATGCATAACATCTTTTAGCTTGAAGTTCATTTTTGTGAACTATCTAATTTATAACTAGAATACCTATAAAAGTAAATTCAAAATGTGACATGATATGAAAATAGAGTGATAGGAATCCAACTATTATTAAAACTATAGAGTTTCAAGTAATGTTCATCAAGCCAATATTACAAACAAGAAGCTTACTCTTAAGAAAAATGAGCATGTGCATTTTCACATTACCAACATATTATTGAGTATCCTCCTCTTGCAAAAGAGTGTTATCCCATCTAAAGTTTTGTTTCCTTTGCCAAAGATATCACAAGAATTGATTTTTCAATTACTTTAACTCATAAGGGCCCTAGTTGTGTCAATGTTTCTCCCACTCATGATTTTTGAAGTTTACTAGTTCAAATCTAGGAGGGACATGTCTTCCTATAATTATTTTGGCTTGTCTCTTCTTATAAGATTTTCAATTACTTTAACTCATAAGGGTCGTAGTTGTGTCAATGTTTCTCCCACTCATGATTTTTGAATTTTACTACTTCAAATTATTAGATCTAGGAGGGACATGTCTTCCTATAATTATATTGGCTTGTCTCTTCTTATAAGATGGTAGCAGTGTTGTGCCAATGTGATGTTCTTGTCCGTGGTCAAATATGAATCTCCTTAGATTGAATAGTATATCACTTTGGTTGGCTACTAATAAATCTAAGTTCGGTTGTGTTATGAGAGGATTACTGTGCCTAGTCATGTTTGTACATACTCATCAAAATAATATAAAATCATATATTGCATCCATGCACACTATAGAAATTTTAAACCATGAAATCTTTAAAAGAAATAAACAAATATTTTAAGCTACTTAACCATCTCTAATCCTAAATCTGCTCTTTGTTTAAATAAAGATCAAAAGAAAGTTGGGCAATGGAGAGGCAAAATAAACTTTCTCGAGCAGGTTCTATTTCGAAATCTAGCAGCATTCAATCTTAGAAGATTTCTTAAACCATAATCATCATCTGTCAGTATAATAAATGTGATTTAAAGACTATGCCAATCACCTAAGAAAATTATTGTAGGCTAATGTATGCACATCAAATATTTCTAATCTAGCATTCCATGAAGAGCATACAATTCATAAAACAGAAGATCGATCTATAAACGAACAATTTACCGTATTCGTAATTTGCACAAGTTGCAAATACAAGAAAAGTATAACCTGTCATAAAAGTGATCGAAATAGCTTACAGGCAACTGTTGCAGAAACTGTTTTTCGATAAAACTTGAAATAATAAATTTACAAACTTGAATTATGTTTATTCATGTTTGTGACGACAGATCAATGGATCCGACGTGCTGAAAACAAACAGCTGTACGAAAATTGAAATCCATAACTAACTACAAATAAAGAAGCCATAATCTCCTCAAACATGGGCTTTTCCTCAAATATATATTTGCATTTTTGACGATCAAGGGCCTCTCCATCTTTTCTTTGACCTCATCCAGTTTCCTCGAGAATGGTCGAAAAGATTATCGCGTGAAATCCAATAACCCCACAGTTCTCATCGTGCGGGATTTTGCGAGCACGAAAAATTCCACCACGGCGTCGTTTCCTTGTCATTTTATATTCTGCAGCTGAGCTTTAAAATTTGTCATAAAGGCATCAATCATTACTTCACCTTTCCCTTATATGATTACAGGGTATGAATTAGACAATATGATTTATGATGTGTCTCATTATGTCGCTTCAGATAATTCATAAAACTCTTTTGGCACAAAGTGAAACTTTACATCAATATATTATATGACAGCATATAAAGTAAGATTTTTCACAAGACCAATGGCACTTATATTGTCTGGTCTTATTTCTAAACTAAAGTCCAAGCACAACTTTTCTATTAGACTACTTCTTACAAGCATATGTTGAAGTCTCAGTAGTGGAAGTGGAAATGTGTCATAATAACTTCAAATTAGAAAGGATACTTTATAGTCATTAATAAACTTGCCCAATCTCTATTCACAAAACCATGTATGTCCAATACTCCACCTGAATCTCATATATCTAAATAGTAAATTGAGTAACCTATAATTTCATACAAACATCTGCACACTTTCTCAATCTAACTCTAATGTTCCTTGCTTGGGTTAGGTGTAAACCTACTCAATTCTACCACTGCTTAGACAATGTTTATCTTGTTGAAACCATGACATATAAGGCTCCCTATACTATTAGCATATATAATGTAAGAGTGTCTCAATCCACAAACGATCTTACAAAAATAAAAATAAAAAATAAGAACATTTATTTCAAATTTTGACTATTGTTTGTCTAATAAACCTTTTGTTAAACATTCAAATTCATACTAATTAAATACAAGTTGTTGTAGGTGTTCTCTTAGGCCACATAAGTATATTTAATTATGGTACAGGTGGTCTTCATGTTGCCTATAAATTGTCATATTGTATTAAGTATAGGGTAACTGGGACGATTTATTATATTGTTTTCAGCAATTGAAGAGTTGTTTGGGTGTAAAAGCAGGAACAAAGAAAGCTAGATTTTCATAAAGAACACCATATTCTTATCTTGGTTGAGTTTGCCCTTTTTCTGATATGGGGGTAGTGACAGTTGGGACTTCTTTGGCGGGATCATTTTTTCTTCTTGGTGATCGATTGACTAAGTGGCATTTAGGCTAGTTAATCATTTTGTTTAGCAGTTATTTATTTCTTCTTTACGACTGTGTGTTTTCCATGTGGTGGCGACCGCTCAAGCCTATTTGGCAGGTGTTTTGTTCATGCTTTTTATCGGCTCATGAAAGCGGAGAAATGGTTGAACAATTATGTTTCATGGTATCTTCTAGTGATCACGGAAACTAGATGGTTGGACAATGGGAGTGTTTTCTTTCTGAGGAGGGAATAGTAGATCCTTTAGGTAGAAAGACAAGGGAAACAGAGGATAGAGAAATCTTGTAGATAGAGAAAGGGGAGATTTAGGAGAGAGATGAGCTCTCTGTAGTCGTTAGCGTTGTTCCTTTGAGAGGAAGAAAAAAGAGGGAAGTTGAGTTGAGAGGCTGATTGTGCTTGAGAAAAGAGGCAGGGGAAGGATAGAGGAGAGATGTATTCTATACATCATTCTTCTAGGACAAGGAACAATCATGTAGTTCATTATTGAACCTTGTATTCAACAGGGTCTTATGAGCATGTTTGTACGCCAGTTTTAGGAAAATTTGTCAATTTAATGTAAATAATGTCATCTTTATCTTCGTTGTCTATTAGGTTTAGAGTGTTCTTGTTTAGATTGATCAATACAAAATTTTGTACATGTTGTCAAAGTTTTCATTTATTTTAGAATATTGTTTTAAGGATAATTCTTTTTATTAGTGAATGCTTTTGACAGGAGCTATAAATTAGCGAGGTCATAGATAGGGGACCTCATCCTTGATATGAAGCATTAATACAACAGTCCAAACTTACAAAAACAAAGGCCTAGCAAGGGCAGAGAACTCTTGAGCACAGCAGTTTAACGAGGGTTTTGAATATAGAAGAGTGATATTGCTATCATTATTCAACCATGTAGTTTTACGAATCAAACTCATTGACCCATGTTTTATGAGTAGTGGTTCACAAGAACCCATCTCTCATGATAATAAATTGTCCACTTAGCACTCATTGCATCTAGGTGATGCTCACAGATACAATGGCCCAGCAAAGGCTCCCAACCTACAAGTAAAATGGCCCAATGAGGGTTTGAACCTTAGTGACAAATACCAAAACACCATGATTTAACCATCACACTATGTGATTAATAGTTAAAAAATCATTCCAAGGATAATTTTTGGTTCAACTAAAGTTACATGTTAATGATACCTAGAATGAATCTACATTGCCTAAGTCTTTCGTGTCAAATTTCATAGAAAGTTGGGCTTTCAATTTTTTTAATTGTGTCTTTACTATTCTCAATTATTAACATATCATCAACATATAAACAAATGATAACAAAGTGATCACCAACCTTCTTGTAGTAAACACAATGATCATCTTTACTATGAACAAACCCAATTTTCAGCACATTGGAATCAAATTTATGGTACCCCATCCTAGGAGATTGTTGTAAATGATGTAGAGACTTTTTTAAATTACAAACTGGATTGTTCCTTCCCTTTATAATAAAGTTCTCAAGCTAATGAATAAATATCTTCCTCTAGATCCCCATGCATAAAATTTTTAATGTCCATTTTTTCTAGCTTTAAATCCATATAGGAGCAACACTAGAAACTAGGAATCTAGTTAAATTAAGTTTGGAAACAAGAGAAAAGATATTACCAAAGTTTATTCCCTCGATCTAGGAATGTCTTTTTGCCACTAATCTCTCTTTGTACTTGTTCAACTTATAGTCTATGTTGTATTTCTTCTTGAATACACACTTGCAACTAATGGGTTTTCTTCTTTCAAACAAATCAACCAAGTCCCAAGTCTTATCATTGTGCAAGGTCATCATTTCCTCTTACGTGGCCTCTTTCCAAGATTTGTGCTATTTTGATGAAAGAATTTCCTTCATGGAACTAGGTTCACATTAGAACAAAGAAAAATAAATGTGTAATAAAAATTATATGCATTACACCTTTCAACTAGTTTTTGTTCTCTTGTGAATCTTTTCAAGGGTGGTGTATGAAACTCTTCTTCTTCCTCCTCTAAATCTCAAATTTATTCATGTTCTTCATTTTGTTCATCATCATATTCATGGTTAGATGTATTTTCTTTCCAGATGTTTAGCCTCAAAATGAGCCTTAGCACATTTTACTATTCTTTTCACTAGTACATACTAGCAATCTATTATTTTTTGAGTTAATAGAGTCTAAAGATTATAAATTCACAATAACCAATGAAATTATATTCTTCTACTTTGACATCTAACAAATTATTTTTTCTTAGGCATGTGAGCAAAAGCCTCATAGTTAAAAACTCTAAGCTGTGCAAGAGAAATATTTTTACCTATTCAAACTCTCTATGAGGTCTTATCAACAAGACCAAAAGTTTAGATAACAAAAAATAATAACTTAAGCCCAAAAAAAATGTTCTAAGTTAGCACCAACAAGTTTGCTTCTAACTATTTCTAGTAATGTCATGTTTATTTTCTCAACAACCTCATTTTGTTGTGGTATTTTTGTTGTTTTCTTTTTATTATGTCATTCTACTTACATAATTTCTCAAATTCCTTAGAATAAAATCCCCCCAATGTCAATTCTCAAAACTTTTATCTTCCTATCCTTATGGTTTTCATGTGTACCTTAAATTCTTTGAACTTGCCCAAAAGTTCAAATTTATGGTTTTTAGAAGTAAAATCAAGTTCGTTTAGAGCAATCATCTATGAAGGAATCATAATAGAAAAAAATCCCAAGCGCTGGTACACCAAAAAGACTAAAAACATCACTATGTGTCAACTCTAAAACCTGAGTTGCTTTAGTTCTACCAAAAATTCGGCCTTATTTTATTTGGCAAACACATAGTGCTCACATAAATTAAAGTCAAAAGAATAATCATCAAAACTCTTAACCATGACCTTATTTTTTCAATTTTGTATACCCCTTTCTCCTATGTGACCCATTCTTTGATGCTACAACATTGACTTCTTGATAGTTACATTTGCAAGAGCCACTACAAAGTTACACAAAGTGCTAGCATTTAACTTAAACAATATTCCTACATGAATAACCTTTTCCAAAATCAAAGTCCCCCTTGTCATTTTACAACTATCTTTGTCAAAATTAATTACACACCACTACCACTATCTTAGAAATAGAAATGAGGTTTCTAGCTAACCCTAGAATTTCCAATACATTAGGAAAGTCTTAACTTTACCATCACTGGACAACAATTTTATCTTCCCATGACTAACAATGTTGTAAAAAGCGTTCACCCAACAAAGGTTTACCTCTATTATACTTTTCATATATTGAGTAACACTCCTTATGAGGAGTCATACAAAAGTAAGCATCTAAATCAATCAACCATGAGTCACACTAGAATAAATGTTAGAAGAAGTTTAAAAACATAATTGCTAGCATCATCTTCATTAGAGGACTTATCTACATAGAGTCTTCAATTTAATCATTTTTCTTAACTTTACACTTCTTTACATGCCTACTTTTTGCCATAATCTCAACACTTCACTTTAGAATTTCTAGGGGACTTAGACCTCTAGTTTGGATGTATTTACATCCCATAATTTCTTTTTACCCTATCTTTGTTTAGACCAACCTCTTACATACAAGGCATCTTTAGAGAAGTCATCCATGGATTTTCTCCTCAACTCCACTTAGTAGATTTAACACAACTTCATGTTTTAACTTGGAAGATGCACTATTAATAGTCATAATGAAATTATTTGATGAATAAGATAATAAACAAAGCAAAATGACACATTTTTCCTTGTATTAAATTGCATCTATGGAAGTTAGTTGACTCACCACTACATTAAATGCATTTAGATGTTCAATTATAAAGTCTCCTGCATGCATCTTTAAGAAATAAAATTTTCTTTTCAAAAATAACATATTTATAAGACTCATGATTTGATACAATACAATAATTTTATCCCATAATCTCTTAGCAATGTTTTCACTTGAAACATTCAACAAGACTAAATTGGAGAGGCATGATCTAATAGTAGATATTGCTCTCCTACTTGAATTACTGCATTAATTTGATCATCCTAAAGGTAGGAACCTAGGTGCAATAGTCACTATGATCCACTAATCTCTTTTCATTCAAAGATATTCCACCTTTAATTTTTACAACAATTTTTCCTATTGAATTTCTCAATCTCAACTCTCTAGGTGTTAGCCATGACTTTTGATTTAAAATTTGATCCCAACTCAATGTAAATGCTTCCATTGTAAATTAAAAAACACAAGGAATGTGTCCCTTTTTCACAAGATCAAGTCGAATGAAGCTCAAATACCAAATGTTAGTTTTGCAGCATTTACTCTTCAATTTGAACAATGTAGTGAATTAAAACTTGTTGATCTAGGTAAAAATCAAACTAAAATAAATTTAAGAATGGAAATAAAAAGGGGATAGTTAAGAAGAGAAATGACAACAGAATTTATCCTAAGAAAAATTGTTTTGGGGAAAAAAACTAGCATCAAATGCAAATCTCAATATATTAATTTCCAACAAGTATTACAATAGATTGAGAAGAGACCACAAATGATGTAGCCTACATTTCAACACTCTATCAACATATGTTGATAACTAATCCTAAACTCAAAACTTGCAAAGCTTGCCTACAATCCAAATCAACTACTAATCCATTGTGTTATGACCTATATTTATAGAGTTTAACCATCCAAACAACCACTTGTGATTTAACCAAAACCATGGGCTTCCAAACGGGCCACCCAAGTCATTTTCAAGATGGAAATTCACACCCTAACATCATCTTTCATGCATGCAAGTGTAACTCCTACCATTTGACTAGTTAACTAGTCAAATTAGGCACTCCACTTGGAATATATAACTCCTCTTCCAAGATGCCCTCATGCAGTGCTTGAAATAAATCATCCAAGATACCTTTTCAAGTCCACTTTGTATCCCTATATCTAATGATGTGTTCCACCCTTCATAACACAATTGTGAAGTATCAAGGTATGTCTTACATGGAATCTTGATATTCCCTCCATGTGTGGCACCCCATTTCAAGAGGGTTCAACAACATTACAACATATAAAATATTAAGCATTTGCAATTGTTTCTAAGGCCTTTCAATGTGGTACAACACTTAATCCTATCACTTGAGGGATGCGAAGTTAACTCACATGATGATTGGGTCCATTAGTCTTATCATTTGACAAACTAACTTAAGAAGGCATGGAAATGGATGTGGGGGAATGTTCAACTAGGATTGGTTTTAACCCATTGACTACTCCAAAACTCTTATAATTCATGGGGCCCAACTTTTGGTACAATTTGGGACCTATGTTATGGAGCAACCAAGTCATTTCAAGTGTTGATTGTCAAGATGGAAGGGAATCAAAGGAAAGATGAAAGTCAAAGGGAGACACCAAACTAATGCTAAGATTTTTTACCAAGGATTACCATGATATTATTCCCACAAAAATAACTAAAATGCAACCACAACAAATAAGGTGCAAATTTTAATAGACTGGAAAATTGGGAATCCTATTTTTTTTCAAATTTGAGCATGTTGGGTAAGAACACCCAACTAAGAGGGAGATTATCATTCAAAGTAGTGTCATCTTTAATGAGGTGATTACCTAATAATAAAAAAAAGGCACCTATTTCAACAAAACTCCAACTAGTGTCTAAAGTATTGATGCAAAAGAAGATTAGCCACCTAATCTTGAGTTGGAGAATCATTTTGTGGTGATTCTTGAGGATATTTTGAGAGATGAGAAGCTTTCTAGTTATGTTACATCACTAAGGCTCTAGTTGTTGATGAAGGTTTGAGTTGTCACAAAGTGGTGAATGAGATTGGCCTACTAAAAGTAAATTTGATACATGAATCTCTTATTTCTATGCAAGAGTGGGGAGGGGGAGGTTATGATTCTAAGTGCACTACAACCCTTGAAGAGGCTATGGAAATTGAAGGACCTACAATGATAAAAAAAAATATTTTTTCATGAATTATGGATACTATTGATCCATAATCCTATGTAGAATTACAATGGTAAGAATGAACCAGAGAAGGCTATGGCATAAGAGTACAACTCCTTGATAGAGTTCATCCTTTTATAGCCAACTTCAATGAGGAGGTACACAAAAGATATGTGTGGTGTGTTTTCTCAATTTTAATCTTTAGTACGAAATCTACATGGAAAAACTATGCTTTTGTTTATCACAATTATTCCAAGCTAGTGTGTAGGCTTTAGGAATTGCTTTTTGTTAAAGTAGGCCCCTACGCATGGTATGAGAAGATTTGTAGATTAATTTTATCATGCAACTTTGACAAATGTGAGACAAATCAAAATGTACATGTGAAGAATCTAGATGGTCATATTTTAATTGTGGTTCTTGATATTGATGATTTTATTATTATGATGGATTGGGTTTCATTGATTAATCTAAGGCAAAATTGAAGAAAACATTTGAGATGGCATATCTTGTTTTACTTCATTATTTTCTTGGCATCTAGGGATTACAATTAGACTAACAATACTTATTTTATAGCCTAAGTATAACCTTGAAATGGTAAAGAAATTTAACATGGATATTTTCACATCAACCTATACCCATGTTGGTGAAGAGTTAGGTTGACAATTAATTCGTCTATCCCACAAATTATTATTTTGTATAGGGTAGCTTTTAGGAAGTCTTATATGCTTCACATTCTCTTGGAGAATTTGTTTCTATGCAACATATCCTTTGTGCAAATTCATTTATGTGCATAAGTTGAGTCAGTGGGAAACAAACATAAGAATATCTTGAGGTGCATTCTATGTACTATTTGTATGGGTATCATGTACTCTAAATGCAGTGACTAGTACTTGATGAAATGTTTGAGTCAATTGCAATTCCCATCACTAAAGCATCATGCAAATGAGCAAGGAATACAACATAGGAGTCACTAAAGTCCATAAATTGCTACAAGAGCTTGGATTTTTACAAAAGAAACCAACTATTCTTTTCTACAAGAATCAAAAGTTCCATTCAACTCTCATAAACTTGCACATGCTAGTTAGAAACCAAATTGATTTTCATAAACACTACATCAAAGAATGCAATTAATAAGGGATGATGAGTTTCAAATTTGTATGAATTGATGAGAAACCAACTATTCTTTTCTACAAGAATCAGAAGTTCCATTCAACTCTCATAAACTTGCACATGCTAGTTAGAAACCAAATTGATTTTCATAAACACTACATCAAAGAATGCAATTAATAAGGGATGACGAGTTTCAAATTTGTATGAATTGATGAGCAAATTGTATACAATTGCATAAAGCCTATTGTCAAGGTGAAGTTCATCGAGTTGTGATAGTTGCTTAGGTTTTAGGGAGTTGCAAACTAAGGAGGTTGTTAACATCTCATGGTTTCAACTTCTTAATGTCACCCTGCCTCGAACCTTCAAGTTATTTTTTTTTATTGGCATGGGGGATGTGAGGTGATGATGTTAAGTGTAAAGTCCATCTTTTGGGGCCCATTGAGTCATTGTTGTTACATTTTTTTAAATAATATGTATTATACGAAGTGGGCCTAGTGCCTTTATGTGCCAACCTACGCATACATGATGTGCTGATTAGGCATATAATTAGAGCAATGACTCCTACCTAAACATTTAATTTGTTTGACTATGAACCCGTATCTTGCATTCAATTGCCCAAAAATATTACTTTCCCACAATATCAGTGGACATCATAGACAAAACATTGGAGCTGAAATTATAATGCAATACCATTGACTTGGATATCAAGTAGCAAATTTACCAAGTTTACTTAGTTTAGATTGAATAGTCAAGCCCTGAGCGTGTTACCATATTGGGTCTTAAGTCTAGTGTCAACAAGAGGCAATGATTTTGTAAATGAAATTCTCAATTGTCTCACATTTTGGAAAAATATATATTAAAGGAGATGATAAAATACCATTAATATTTGTTGGTTGATTGTAGACAATTTGTAGTGGATAGTGGAAAAGTTGGATCGAAGAGCTAAACTAAACCTGTAGTCATTATCAAGGACCAATATTTGAAGACAAGCAATAGAGGAATAAGACTAAATCCTATCTAACCCTAGTTTTAAGCCATGCTTAACCACCAAAATTTATCATATAATCAAAAACCTAGATCTGTAGTTTTTATAGCGTTAGACATGGCATCAACTAAAGATTCATTGAATGGCAATTATGTAACATGAAAATCTCGTCTCCACTATTGGGAACAAAAACATTGAAAGATGTGTTCAAATATCGATTAAAATTTGCTGGTTGCTTGAAGTGGATCATGGATAAGTTGAAACAGAATGCTAAATTTAATCCTCAACTCACAATCAAGGTCCAAGAAAGCACAATCAACGGGCATAGATTAAATCCTTTCCAATGCTAGCTTCAAGAAATGCTTAACCAGCTAGATTTAAACGATAATCAACTCAAGACAGTGAGTTTTATAGTGGGAGAACTGGCATAAACTAAAGATTTAATGGCATATGTCCTGAATAAAATATAAATGCACATGCCAGCATCTCCCTTGTGTGTAGAAAAATGAAACCCAAGAGTGGTGTTTGTAAAATCAAGTTAAGATTGTGAGTTTTATAGTGGCAGAAATGGCATAAACTATATATTTAATGTGACATTGTCCTGAATAAAATATAAATGCATATACTCCCCCCCTACTATCTTTAGGGCTGGCCATATCCGGGTGAGTTGGGCAACAACTATATATAGTGGCTTGACCGTCTACTTGGATAGTATCTATAGTAGGGGAACATCCACTTGTGTGTAGAAAGATAAAACCCAAGAGTGGTGTTTCTAAAAAATTTAGGGCAACCTTTTAGAGTAAATCATTGTGCCTGCTAATACTATTCTTTTGTTTGGTGGGTGCTTCTTGTGAGTCATTTTACTGGTACTAAGTGTGTGTATGGGTTCTCCTGAATACGGAGGTAAAATGACTCCCAACAACTATTTGTTTAAAAATAAGAGCACACACTACAAAGGCTGCACTCAGTGTAGCAGGTTCCTTACTTCCTGATAAGCCAAGTTCTGTCCAAAACAGAGCAAGAGACATATAAGATTCATAGCATTACATTATACCAAACTGCCGATGCCCATCAGAATATACCAGCCAGCCTAAATCCATTTGCTGTCTACATCCCACAGATATTCATCATCCTCACATGGTTTTAATATTTTAGCAAATATGAATTGCTCTTCAATGAACAGAAGTTAAATGCTTTGTTCATATGTGGTGCATATTAGCCCTTGGCTCACAATAGGAATGGGATGTGAGCACAAATTCAACAATAACCAGTTATAGATTATACTCTTATGTTGGTGAGACTTGAAAATTTTAATTGAATACATCAGAATGGATGTTTATGTGTTTTAAGTGTGTATCTAGCGTACATATCAATTTTAAGCTCTCCTTGTTGGAAGATTCAAGAAAACGTAAGAAAATTAGACAAATGATGCAACGCTCGAAGTTAAAAACTGTTACGAATGCACTTAATGTTAAATGTTATGGGTCCAAACTCATCATGACAAAAGATAATGAATTTTCCTCATTTTTAACTTCTGCATGCTTTTCTTGTCAAAGGCCTCACACATGGGCATGAATCCAAACCAACATTCTTTCCCTCGCACATTTAGAAACAAGGTGATAAATGTCATAAGGTGATTTTCCAGCTGGGGACAAATCATGTGACATGCTTGCTTATCAGTACAAGAAATGAATGATAGAATAACAGATAAAGAGCATTTACTGATAATTTATTCTTTTTATCCCATCCTCGTAGTTGCTGAATGCACATTCAGCCAATGATGTGCTCTAACAAGCGCCTATACAGCCCATAGTAAGTGATTAGAACGAAATGTCCTCTGGCAGATCTGGAAACCTCCCTGACATGAAATTTGTGTACTTGGCCTTCAAATCATCAACTGCCCAATCATGCCAACGTATAAGAAATTATAATACATAAGATTCTTCATAAGTAACAATGATAACAAACATACTCTGTACCTGCACTATTAGATGGCTTCTTTCCTTTACTAGATGGCAACTTATCCGAAAGAGTTTGTTCCACCAATTTCAAGACTTCCTCCCCTGTTGGACCATGTCAAAGCTAACCAAATTCAGCAAACAAAATTAAATAGAGCAACACAAATCTTAATGACACATTGTGTGTACAAGATTAAAATAAAATAAGAACATTTGGTTTCCACCAAAGTTGTATGGACACGGATATGGATACGGCCATTTTTTAAGACCCCCAATATGGATACGGCTGGATATGACATTCATAAAAAACACACATTTATTTAACACAATTTTGTAAGTTATTAGAGGAGATTTTAATTGCTTTAAAAGCAAATAAGTAAAGAGAAATTAAAATAGTATTTAAATATTAATAATTTAGTAAAGAATAAACATTTATTCATGAAACATGGGTCAATGAGTTTGACTCGAAACTACACGGTTGAATCCTGATAGCAATATCTTAATTTGACACGCTGTGGAAAAATACCTCCTACTTATCAAAGAATAAACAATTAAATACATATGAATAAATTTTATTTATATTTAATTTTTAAAGAATAAATTTTAATTTTTTTAAAAATATCTAACGTTTAAACAACATAACATAAATATTAAACATAAATATAAAATTATATACAATTAACTTTCTTAAATCTATAAAAATTAAGACACCAAAAAAAATAGTAGAGTTGCATTGCAAGAAGACCTAGAAGAATGGTTTGTTGAAATAAAAAAACATTTCATTTGTCTTCCTCATTTGGTGTAGGTTTTGTTTATACAAAACAAAAAAAAAAATATTGCACAATTGAAGTTTTTTAAGATTAAGCTTAAGAAGATTCACATCAAACTTTTTGAAAATCAAATCACACAATATCCGGCATGGCTGGAAATTCAGAGTTTTTTGGGCACGTGTGGGCATGGTATCCAACGTGTATCTATGTCGTATCGTATCCGTACGTGCGCCTAGAGAGGGGCAAGGATGTATCTGGCTACACTGGTTTCCCCATATGAATAACATTAAATATCCTTCAAAACCAACCATTGACAATGGACAACCATGCACATGCCAAGAAAACACTTTCAATGTTCCCCACATAGATTTTGAATAAAAACTCATGGCGAGGACATACCTGACAGAGTGTTCTCCCTTTCATTAGCATTAACAAGAAAAGCAGGAATTTTGCTGTTTGTTAGCTGAAGAGGTACCAACAAATCAGTAGGGTTACAGATATATCAATAATTCATACAGTGTCCCAAATTCCCAATAATGAATAATCCAAACATACACCCAAAACAAAACAGTAGAAAGATCAAAAAGTATAACCTGTGAAGAAAACTCCTTGGCAACTGCCACAGGATCAACAGACATAGGACCCGATTCGTATGCAGGCATGAAGTTTCCATTTTGGTAGCCAGCCAAAAAGTGATAGGCAGCTTGACCAGGTGTAAGCTTGGATATAGAAGGAATAACACCTGAGCTGCACTTTCAATAAAGAGAATCTAAAATTAGAGGTTCTACACACTCTAGTCTCATATTGGAAAGTTGAAATTAGAAGCCAACAAACAATTATGTATTGCTCAGTACAAAAAATTATATCACATAACATATAAAGGCCTTGAGAACTACACAAAATACAAGTAATGCAAAAACAGCATGAATAATTTTCTTAGGCAATTTTTTTGTAAACATTTGTAATAATGACATTGTCACCAGTAGCTTTGATTTGAAGCCTAGCCTAAAAAATTCTCAACGAGCTTTACATATTCAAAAAAGAAAACAAATGAGTAAAATCAAAGATCACCACCAAAATGGAAGAACTCACAGACAACCAGCTATCAACAGATCTTTGATTGGCTTCAGCATCCCTCAAAGTGCCCCATCTGTTGTGGTTATGAAATCTTAGTGTTGTTGACAGAAACTCAAAAGAAGTTCTGAGGCAGTTGGCCAGGGACGATAGTCCTCTAGGTGGTACAGTAAGCAAACGAACCTCATTGATAATCTGGAGCTTTAAGAAAATCTCTTCAGTCAATTCAGTTCGCCATAAATGTTTATGGATGAACCCACTAGTAAAATTAACAATAGCGGATAGATATGCTTCTGAAAATCTCTAAAAATCCCACTGTTATGTCCACCAAATTAACAAGAAAATTTGAGTCTGAACAGTTATTTTGTCACCTTTTCCCCTATTTGAATAATACGTGAAGTCTCAGTTTATTAAACAGGTTACATACATGCTGACTGTTGTGAACTTGAATAAAGTCGAATCACAGGAGCAAAGATCTTTGGTGAGTTAACTACGTGATCCTAAACCCTCTTAAACTTAATAGTATCATACATTACAGCAGGCACTCATGTGAGGGCTCGATCATCTGCATCATACTCTCCCTCATTTCATTTCTAACTTATGGTGTCACAAATCTTGAAAAGAGATTAAGTGTTTCCTTAAACAGCATTGCTGTCCTGTGTCTTGGGTTTCAGCTTCTTCACAATGGCTAATAAATGGTTATGATTTGCAGGCTGCCACTACTCCACACAAAGATGTTGATGTCCAAACTGTGTAACACCTAACTCAAAGACAGCAATTGAGAAGCCATAGTACCCGAAGGGTTAATGACCATCTATTAAAACCATTCAAAAATGGATTCTGATTTGGAAAAAAAAAAAAAGGGTACTGTATGCATTGGGAGCAAGAGGGTGTTCACAGTTCTCCAGCATAGAAGTTCAAGAAAGAATTCTCAAAGGAGGGCCATGATTTCTTGATTAACAATGCATAATTTATTTCTTCTTTCTAGTAACCAATTGCTAAATGGAATTGTGAAAATAAGCTATGCCTGAATTTCATACTAGATGCACAGAATATTAGCTTCAGCCAAAAAATCAGAATTTGACCATGTTCCATGGGATTTCCAGGATGGGAACAGCCAAAAACATGGGTACATATTTTGGAGATGGCAGCAATGAGAAGCAACCTTTTTGGGGATAGTGAGAAATGGCAGTTTTAGATTTTGGAAAAATAGTAAAATTCAAAATATAGGAAATTATAACATTTAAAAAAATCATGACATTAGACTAGAGGGAGGAGGGTCTTTATAACAAATGCCACTTCAATCCTACATTTTCAAACTCAATTTAAAAAAGTACAACAGACAGAACCATTTATTGACAAATTAGATAATAGAATAAGCTGCACCAGAAAATCCTTAAATTATCAAAAAGCTATAGAATCAAGTTTTTATGATCATCGTAATACAAACTAAAATAAAGAAGACTCTTTTCTCCGCGCAAGCTGACAGGGACCAAGTATTGTACGGTTTACCTAACAATTTTTACCAAAACTTCGGGAACATATTGAAAATAGGTTTACTAGGATAGTTGAAAGATTCATTGTCAAGCAACAAATCACAAATGGTAGAAGAATCATGTTATCAAGCAACAAGTCACAAAGAAATGCCTCAGAAACAAGGATGCCTATGAATACCCTGGGGACCTGCCCCCATGTAACCCTCAAATATAATACTAATCCTTTGGTTAAATAAAAAGGAAATAGAAAAAGATTGTCAACAAATGAAAATTTTATCAATGCAGGGCAAGTCCGAGCCAATGCTTGCTTGATCTGGCTAAGGATCTACAGTGCATTTGGTGCTCCCTTGGCATAGATGGTTTCCCTAAATTTACAGAGTTGTAATCGTCGCCAAATGGCATCCAATCCAAAGGAAAAATAGGCTCAAAGATATCAAGATTCAAAATATTATGTACAAGTTGAATTTACAACTACAAGAATAATATAGTCCCCAGACTATAGAAGACACTTAACTATGAGCACGAAGGGATGATTAAAAGCATTAGCTAAAGCATATCATTTAAAATTTGTGTTAGGAACCTAGATATGCTTTAAGGAAGGTGCTCCTTAAAGTTTGTATTTTTCTATGTTAGCAAAGGGATGGTTATGATTTGTAAAGGGAGTGAAGATGTTTAAACATAAAAGTCATGCTCCCTATGTAGGATGCAAATGTGTGTGAAGCTAAAAATAGTGTGATGTATAAAGGGTGCTGATTTCTTTAGGGACAAATGTCACTGAGTATGAATTTGAGTAAATAAGGTGGAGTTAGTTGTATATAGTTGTTTTTAAGAAGTTACATCTACTTTTGTTATGCATTAAAATATGAAAAATAATTATAAATAATAAGAGGATTCCCGTGCCAAATTCTCATTTGTTTTGAAATAAAACTAGTAGTAGGAGAATGAGTTTTCCTTTGAGAAAATTAATATGAGATGACTGCATGTTATGTATTTGAATAAACAAGAGGATGATCTTGTGCATGTGGCTTCAGTCGTTCTTACCAGATAATTATCCTAAAATTGATTTTCTTCAGATGTCATCTTCTTAAAGTTCAGTTCATTTGCTCAATGCAGGCACATGCCATGGATTTTGGAACTCTATATTTCTATTATGGGAATTGTGGACTTAAATATTGTTTGTCAATTGGTGAATTTAATTGTTGGTAAATGAAAATGGAAGATAACATCAATGTCACCCTCTGTTCCACCAAGTTTCCAGGATGCAAGGGACAGGTGGCCATATTTTTGGGTCACTTTTTGGGAGGCCATTTTTTTATAGGGGATGGCATTAAAAGAAATAGGGAAATTTAAAAAAAATAAGAAATTTCAAATATTCATACAATAAAGCATTCTCCATATTCATTATACTAGCACTTGCACCAGAGGGGGTGCAAGGGTTACGCCGATAGAATACTATATAAAAATAAACATGATAAGAAAGTGTAGTTCAAAATATATTCAAGCTTGTTTGCAAAATTTACAAAATGTTTGTAATATATGTTTGGTGATAGAAAATTGAATGAAATATTTGTATCTATTTCATTTGTGGCGATTGTACAGTCGATAATTTCATGTGCGAACACATAGTTTGTTGCCTTTTCATGTATTTTGTTCATACATAGTTAAAGAAGAAGTTAGTGTACGCACATTAGAAATGCATACTTGGTTTTATGTAAACAGTATAAGTTGTATAAAAAAGTGAAAGTGTTGGCAAGGAATTGTAGGTGAGACAATACAAGATTGTTAGCATGTTAAAAGCAATTGTTGCAGAAGTATACGAATATAAATCAACCACCCGCACATGATGAAATTGTGAGTAAATATATGAATATGAAGTTGTATAATAAGATGGTAAGAAAAAGAAAAAAAATAAAGTTTAATATGTTAATTAAAAACAACAATAGGCCATAGTAGTTGCAGTCCTACCATCTACATGCTTTTGATTCTTAAATTTTTTAATGCAAATGTTGTGATTGTGATAATTGTAAACACCTTTCAAACATAATCTGTAATGAGGAAAAATTTTGTATCTATATTAATGACCTAGTAACTTCAACAGCCTAAAGGAAGAAACAAAAGAATAGCCTGATAATCTTACAGCAACATTGAGCAGACTAACAGCAGGTTCCATCGTGAAAAGTTTGGATAGCTTCTTCATGTTTCTCATGAATAAATTCCTTCCTTTCTTATCTACCGAGCCTTGCAATTCCATCATTGTCTTGAATACCTACTGGCGTACAAATAAATTTTTCTGAATGAGAAATCAACAACTAACAGAACTGAAATTCAGAGGGTCCCAATCTAAACTGACTTTAATCTGCATGCCACTATGTTGTAAAACAAATGATGTAACAACTGAACTATACAAGCAACTTCCAGTAAAATTCAAAATTATGAATGCAGAAGAAACAATACCTAAAAAAAACAAAGTGACATGAATAGCCATTTCATACATAAAAAGACAGAATTGTCAAGCTACTGTAGGTGATAAATATCTACAGATATTTTTGCTTTTGACAAGCAATCAACATAATAGAGTGATTTAGAAATCATGCAATTCTATAATACAAGTATAGTAGTTCTCCTTTCATCACATACAAGCATTTTAACCCTTTCTGTGTATGCTGCAAAAGGCAAGTAGGAAAATGAAAAGCTTGATTTCTTTACTATTAATATTAGCTCAACAAATAAAGAAAAAAATACAATAAGAAAAGAACAATATTTAATATTCGTTGAACAAAAGCTAGAAACATTCTTGTTTTTGACATGAAAAAAAATGATAATTTACAAATCATGTGATTCTAAAATGCTGGTTTACAAGTCATCCCAATGATTGTGCACAGGCAAGGGCAAGGACAAGGAAAAGAGAGTCCCAACCTGTGGTAAACAGTTGTAACTTGCTCTGGTAATGTTTAATCACTTTAATGATACAACATAGATATACATCAATGAACACATGATCAAGAAATAAACAGGGGCAGGATGATACAAAGTCCTGATATATTTCATTTTATATTAAAAAATGAACAAAAATATGAAAACATATAATATGAATCAATTATAAATTTATAACATGTATAATATATTAATTTCGAATCACTTCTAATTGCCTTGTATCTAATGAATGAATCCTTTTTCTACATGTAAGTATAGATATGTAAAAAATAGGAAAACTTGAAAGATATTGCATTAAATTCAAGGCATAGATGATAACATCTGCAATTACACAAAATAGCACTGCCTATTGAACCCACCATTGCAGTTGACAAATCTGCTCGCATCATTGCTACTCCCTCTGTTCTTGGTGTCCAGGTATTTTATAGACTGTTGGTCTCGTTGGAAGTCATTAAAATTCCTTCCTTTTTTCTTTCATTCATTTTATTTGTACTTCAGTGACATACTGTTTATCCAGACATACAATATTTATTAATCAATTAAAAATCTGACCATGACCAGCCCTGCTGAGCACTATCCCTTAATTTTTTTTTTCTATTTATATTAAGACCAACAAACTATTAGACAAATTCCTATACGCAATATTTAGAACTCAAGAATGATCAAGCTCCTAAATGTGAATTATCAAATTAAGATTAAAAAAAAAATCATATACTAATGTCTATAAAAAAGAATAGAGAAACAAGGGTTGCTTTGGAACTACACTCCCTAGCAAATGCAATAAACAAATAATTGTTACCATAAATAAAGCCGCTGTTCAAATCATCTTGCTAGAAAAAGCCCATAACCTAAATGGAGGAGAAACAATAGAAATGAGGGAGGATGTCAGTGGTGGTTCCACAGTACAAAGAATAACAGAACCACAGAGAAAAGGAAGAAATAATGAGTGTTTTCTTGTCACTCAGAACTGGCATTTCAAAGCAAGCAATATGATTGTATTAATTGTATAATAGAAGTGTCATCTAGACAATTTAAATAATAACATATGATTACTTATAGGATCAAATTTTGTTATAAGATATGAAATAGATTTAAATAAAATTGTATTTATGTATGACAGGTTTATAATAATTGCATTATTAACATCGCTTTACAATATCTATATTTATAGAAAATTCAACTAAGCAAGTGGACAAGGGAATGGAGATATACATATTAAAAAATGAGGTGGCCTAGTAGTTCAAATGCACTATCCTTTGAGAGATGTTCATATGCAATTCCAAAGCCCCCATTTTGGCACAGGTAGGCAGGATGTTGCC
This sequence comes from Sequoia sempervirens, assembly GCA_007258455.2. Lineage (NCBI taxonomy): Eukaryota > Viridiplantae > Streptophyta > Pinopsida > Cupressales > Cupressaceae > Sequoia > Sequoia sempervirens. The sequence goes on along the minus strand of VDFB02106916.1, from coordinate 85,137 downwards.
AAAAATTGTGGAATTTAGCTTCATGCCTGGAAATTGCATTTGTTTAATTTATTTGTTGGCTTGAATTGGCATTGACCTGTAGAAATGAAAATTCAATTAAATTGTATCTTGAAATAACTGTTATCTGCAATATTTTATCACATCATGCTTCCAGAATAGCACAACATTAAAACAAAACATACAGAATAAAATTTGATGCATACATAGAAAAATGAAACCAAAGCTTGGTCATTGCAGATATTTATGAAGCTAAAGACAAGCAATAGTCATACAATCTGTAATGGTGATGTTATGCTGGGTGCTTGCAGATATTTCATGATGCCATCTACAAACCATGAGAATCAAGATGAAATAATTCAAAGTGATCAGGATTCAGATTGCTTCTTAAATATTGTTCAACAAGCCACAAATTCCAAAAATGGCATCAATCAATATCCATCTTTACACCTTTTCTTTAATTCTAGAACATTTTATTGTGCACAAATACTGATGATATGTTATGCTAGAGTTTGTGGCAAACTGAATCTACAGAGGCATATTTGTGACAATATAAGATCCAAATTTCAAATTGTGCAAAAAATTTATGGATTACAAAAGCATTCCCTTAAAATTGCAGGCACATTGTAAATGTGTCCACCTAGCTGTGATGAGTGTGCCCCAATGAACTTGTGCCCAGCCCCTGGCAGAACTCGTGAACAGGTCACTGGGTAGACAACTCTTGGAATTTGAGGGGTTTCTTCTATTCATTTCACCTTTTAGGAATTTCTTTGTGTATCCACACTTTTGGGGGACATGAAGAATGCTATATCAATCAAGTTGGAATGTGACACAAGGGTTGGAACTCATGTTTACCTCCTGAAGCAAGTGATTTGCATATCATTGTCACATTGGAGTAGGGTTTTCATAATAGAACAGCTGATTGAAGTTTGTTCAAGCTCTTGTTACTTGGTGAGGAGCTTTGTAGGTCATATAAAAACCATTATTTATTGTATTTGTCTGTAATTGACTATTACATAGTGGAGTTGAGGGGCGCATACCTGTCCTGCCAAAGAATTTCTCCTGTTTAGGGTTTCTGTGATCATATTTTCTATTACTGCCATTGTCTCATTGTTTGTTGATGTTGTTTTCATGTTTTCTATCATTCGTCTCAGGTGCTCCAGTCTCTGCCCCATACATGTAATTATCTGCTCCATTACGGCATCAATAGATGCTTCACAACCATTTCATTTAGGTTAGGGCCTATCCTTTGGTCTTCCCATCCAACATGATCCCTGCCCTAGGCTAAACCAGCACAGACAAGGCACATGAACTATTTTACTAATTCCACCTACTAAACCTAATAATATTACACCTGTCGCCCACGCCATTCATTTTTTTCTCTGTTCAGAGTTGATGGATTGATCAACTCATCTCCAGCATAATTATGAAAACTTCGAGCGGTGATGAAAGGCGGTGGAATATAACATAATTTGAACGCTTTTAAAGTCAAAGATATGTGAAATAAGAATGCATTAAAAGCAAGGATATTTTCAGTGGAGGATAGAGACGAGTGAAAAAACTGGTGCAAGTTTCTCCGTTACCTTTTGGGAGGGCTACGCCCAATAAAAACTGTCTACCTTACACTGTCCCTGCGATAGTAGGTTTAGTGGCAAGGTTAGACTTCTGGGTCTTCTTCATTTATATCATTTATTGTCAAGCAGCGGCTGTAGGTAGAACGGGAGATCTGATTTCATCCACGGGAACCAGTAATCAGCAAACCATTGACAGTTTAACGGCAGGTTTCACTGCGTGAGACAGGTTTCCGCTTAAAGCTCACACCATATATAGCCTATCGGCTAATAACCATATTATGAAACAATACAACTGAATTAAGAATTCATGTGACATGCAAATTACCAACATTTCAATGTCTAATCATTTGATTTTTCATTATCAATGTGCACACCAACAAAATGAAAAGGCCAAAGGCTACAACTACAAAATGACAAATGTAGACAACTAGATCTATTGTTGATATGCCTCTATCTCATCTTCACCTAAATCAAAATTAGGGTTTGAATCTAAGTCACTACCAATATAAGAGGCTACCTCATCCAATGGAACCCTAATGAATCCCTCTTGTGCTTCCTCATCAATTTGTAGCATCTTCAAGATTAACATCCCATTATGCAGCTTGAATTTGTGAATTCAAAAATGGCAAGGAACTATGCATAGCCGCCAACTTCTCATCTTGTCAAGAGGTAAGCCCCTATTCCTCTTGACTAATTCCATGAAGTTATATGTGGACCAATTATTCTCTATAGCAAAGGAACTAGGAACTTTTAAAGGAGGTGAATGACAAACATCCTCAACTTTGGTGCATCCTTGCCATGCTATGTCCACCATCCAATAGGATCAGATTTAGGTAATATTGACCTAACTATCCTCGCCTCTAGTTTGCTGAATGTTGGACCCCAAAGATTGACAAAGCTACTTCACTAAATTTGAAGTCCAATTGCCTCCTCATTGCTATATATCTTTTGGGAACCTTCATGAGAAATTATTTCACCTCTTCATCATCAAGATGCACTCTCCCAAGCCTTAATGCATACCATTTGTGATTTAGGGCATAGGCTGCCATATGAAGCATGGCATTCATAGTGATCCACCATTATGTCACAACTAACCTAATATCCTCTTCATTTAATCCCAAATCAAAATCTCTACTATGATTTGCTTGCTTCATCTGCCTAGGCATGTTGTCAAATGTATCATATATATATCCAAGAATAGAAGAGTTTATATCAATATATCTAATGACCCACACAATAAGTGAGAAGGAGCAAATGTATCTACAAACAAAAAAATTATAAAAAAAGGACTTAAATGATAGTGTAATGCCCAAAATCTTCAATTGTTGCACAAGAAGTAAATACTAATACAAAAAATGAAAATAATCTACAAGTTAATAATGAAACAAAAAATACTAATACAAAAATGAATAATTTAATAATGAAATAAAAAATACCTTACCTCAAAGTAGACCACCAATCATCATCAAGGATCTTTTGCTTCCCACTTTTTCCTTAACTATGTCTTGTCTCTAGCTAGCTACCCCACCCTGAATTAACCATCATTAATTACAAAGGCTCCTACACCTCAAGCATCATCTCTAACAAAAGTAAGTTGTTGGCATATCTCATTTCCACAAGTTTGGAAAAAATATTCCTTGATAAAATATTAAAAAGAGCAAATGAAGCATGGTTTGCAAATGAGCATATGTATATCTCACTTTTGTCACCACTCTTCACCGAATCTATCTTCCCTATCTTTCAATGCATGAACATGACACGGGATAAAAAAAAAGGTGTTTGTAAGTACCCTCCATCATCATGCCAACAAACTTACACATGTATTGAATTAGTGACCACTTGTATAACATTTGAGGCCCCAACCTCCTTTGTGGTGTCCTTAAAATATGAAATTGGAAATATGTATAAATTTTGCATCCCTAAGAAATCAATAGCTCTAAGAAAGTAAGGGCCAATTGCACATGACTATGACATTGATAACTGGCAAATGTTTAATATTATTTACCCATCCATGATAATGGAGCAGCCCACCCTCAACCAAGTTTGTCTCATGTCCTCCGTCACTAAACTCGCTTTAGAATACTCTATATTAAGGAGGTTGGTGTATAGTTTGTGTTCTCCAAGGGGGCATATGAGGGACCAACAACATTTGTATCTTTCAACATTTGTTTGAAGAAGAATGTACCACATGAAATGGGATGGTATGGGCAAAGAAAAATTTGGCTACAAAAAATCTTCCGCTTGCTATGATCACATATTGAACATACTATAATGCTAGTATCCCTTTCTTTTTTCCTTAATAGAACCCTCTCCTTTTTGAGTCTCAACATCCACGATTTGGGTAGGCAATGGTATACTAGATTGTGTAATCTCTACTTGTATTCCCTTATTTCTTGTCTCACCCTCAATGAACAACCTAGCCACCTCGACCTTCTCAACTAAGGTTATTTTTTCACATCCCTTTACCTCTTTCCCACTTATACACAGAAGATAATTGTAAACTCTTTGTGTAGTTGCCCCTATAATCCCTATTGCACAAATGACATAACTAAACTCTACTCCCCAAAAAATTATTTTCTTTGTCTATGGCTGTTTTGAATTGCAAAAGAGGTTTTTAGAATTAAATGAGCCCTTCGCATAAGCTTTTAGGAGAGTGGAAAGGCATTCAAATGGGTGTTTGAACCCACAGTACTTGCAACACTACCACACTAGAACAATCCCAAGCACCTCTATGGCCTCTTAGTTGAATTTGAACCTTTGAACCTTCACTACCCTCACTATTGCTCTTTATCATTAATTTATTTTTTAAAACACAACTGCAAGTGCAAACATAAAACAAAAAAAATCGCTAGACGCTTGAAATTTTTAAAGAAACCAAATTTTAAAACAATGCAAATGAACAATGGATGGTAAACTTACCTCAAATGAGGTAGTTTTGATGCTCACTTGCCTTCTCACTATTGTTCTCTTTCTTTGTCTTCCTCTCACAAAATACAAAATGGCAAAATAAGAGAGCTTTTTGCATAGTTACATGGAGTTTCTTGATAGGGGGATGGGGTGACAAGGAGACAGGGGGACCAAAGGCCTAAGTTTAGGGACAGTGAGGGTACAACAACACGAGGTGGCGGGGCGGTGGTGCAAAATACATATAGTACTTAAAAAAATAGTTATAAAAACTATTGATGTTATAGCGGCAGGAGATCTCTTTCTCTCTCAAATTCGAAATAAATAAATAATTCAAAGAGGCCGACCCAAGTGAAGAGTCGCCTCATTACAAATAATTTTTATTTATTTTATTTATTGAAAAGAAGCCAACCCAAGATGAAACGCCACCTTACTTTGTATATATAGAAGGAGATGCTCATTCATTTGATCATCAATTTTATTCTCAAGACATTCACACTTATCAAGGAGTTCGCACATCTACAACAAATCATAATATTGCATAGAGCAGATCGATGTCAAGGAGAGATCATAATAATTGTGTATTTGCATCTAAGTGAGGTGTGATACTTTATTGCATCATATCGGCCTTGTGTTTGGCCAATATTGTAAGCAGATTTTTGCTCCTTCAAATTCAATATATAAGAGATATATTTTGGCTGGGTTTTTCTCCCTCAAGAAGGAGGGTTTTCCCAGGGTATTTGTTGTGTTCTATTGTTCATTATTTTGTATTGCTGCTTATCTTCATTTCTGGTCTAAAACTAACATGGTATCAGAGCGGGTTTTAGCAAGATCAAATTAGATTTGTTTAAGCAGCAAAGTCTTCTTCTCTTCTTCTCATCTAAGAGAATCTATCTAAGCATTGAAGATGGTGAACAGAGTCAAGGTTGAAGATAGGCTTGATGGTGCATCAAACTTCACCTCTTGGAAATTTAGAGTTCTTATTGCATTAGAAGAAAATGATCTTCTAAACTTTGTGGAGAATGATGTGCCCGAGCCATCCGATGATGCTGAGAAAACTCAATGGAAGAAGAATGGCACTAAGGCTAGGAAGATCTTGATAGACTCCGTGAAGGATCATCTAGTGCCAATTATCTCCAAGATGAAGACAGCCAAAGACATGTTCGAGACTCTACAAGGATTGTATGAGATCAACAATACCAACAGAGCTCTTACCTTGAGACAACAGCTCCATCATATAAAAATGGCTAAAGGAGATTCAGTCATCTCCTTCTTCATGAAGATTATTGAGTTGAGAGATTAGCTATGTGCTATTGGAGATATAGTTGAAGATAGAGACCTAGTTATGTTGGCACTGAATGGTCTTCCTCAATCTTGGGAGCCCTTTATCCAAAGCATTAGTGGAAGATCTAAATTTCCCAAGATTGATTGTCTTAGAGTTGATTGCATTCAAGATGAATCTAGGTTGGTAGCAAGAGGAAATGGACGAAGCTCTCATAATGAAGAAAATCATGTCCTTGCTGCTCAAACTTCCAAAAGGAAAGGAAGAGAAGGGAGAAAAGGTAATTTCAAGAGGAATAGAGACAAAAAATTAGAGTCTGCTCCTGAACCAAAGAAGAAGAAGGATCTCTCTCACATTCAATGTTTCAGGTGTGACAAGTATGGTCACTATGCTCGAGATTGCATATCTAGACCAAAGCAACATGCTTCTACTGCAGATGTTGATGATGTGTCACCTCAAATGGAATCTAGAGACAACTCAAGGGGATTTCCATTCATCTCTGCTCTTTCAAGCAATGTTCCAACCGACAATGACACTTGGTTGATTGATAGTGTTGCTTCAGAACACATTACAGGATATCGAGAGCATCTTTCGGACTTAGTAGAAAGAGAAACCAACTTGCAAGTGATAATTGGAGATGATGCTTGTTATTCTATAAAAGGAGATGGGACCACCTCTCTTCATCTTGATTCTGGCATCCCTCTTCATCTGAGTGATGTCTTGTTTGTACCAAGAATCAAAAGAAATCTTGTCTCCATTTCAGCATTGGAAGACAAGGGATACCAAGTTGCCATCTCTGAAGGGAAAGTTCTTGCTTGGCCTAAGAACTCTAGTATCAAAACAACTTGTGTGATTGGTGTCCGTCAAGAGAGCCTATACAGACTTTCTATTCATCCAGTTAAGGCATTATTGCATGACTCAACTAGTTCAAGTGAGCTATGGCATAGGAGACTTGCTCACCTACACTTCAGAGCTCTTCCATCTATGGAGAAGATGGTTACTAGTCTACCGAAGCTCAATTAGGAGCATGATGGAATTTACAGAGGATGTGCACTGGGTAAGAATATCAAGGGTCCTTTTCATAGTAGTGATAGTAGATCAAAAGGAATTTTAGATCTTGTTCATTCTGATTTATGTGGTCCAATGTCTGTGGCATCTTTGAGTGAATTTTTGTATTATGTGATTTTCATTGATGACTATTCTCGAAAGACTTGGATTTACTTTTTGAAGTGTAAGGAATCTGAAGAAGTACTTGATAGAATCAAATAATTCAAAGCTCAAGTTGAAAACATGTCTGGGAAAAGGATTAAAGTTCTGAGATCCAATAATGGAGGAGAATACACTTCTGGAGGATTTTGTAATTTATGCATTGAGGCAGGGATCAAGAGGGAGTTCTGTGTTTCGTACAACCCTCAGCAAAATGGAGTTGCTGAAAGAAAGAATAGATCCATAGTTGAGGCAGCCAAAGCTATGATTCATGATCAAGATTTACAGACCTTCCTTTGGGCAGAAGCTTCCAGAACTGCAATGTATGTTCAGAACTGAAACCCTCATCAAATATTGGAAAACATGACTCCTGAAGAGGCCTTCATGGGTGTGAAACCTGAGGTTAGTCATTTAAGAATTTTTGGTTGTCCTATTTATATTCATGTACCTAAGGATAAAAGATCTAAGCTAGAACCATCAGGCAAGAAAGGAATATTTGTGGGTTATAATGAGTCTTCAAAGGCCTACAGGATCTACATTCCAGGGCAAAAACAGATTGAGATCAGCAGGGATGTCTCTTTCGAAGAGGAAGTAGCCTTCAAAAGATCTAAAGGGTCTTACATGGAGATAGACAGTGAAGAACAAGAGACACCTCAAGATATGGACATATCTCCTGATCATACTCCTGAGATTCAAAGGGAGTCTACTAAACTAGAAGAGACTATTGATCCAATTGATCCCATAGAACCTATTGATGGCCCAAGAGACATTGCTATAGGTCGAAAGAGACCTCTATGGGCTAGACAAACTATGCAAGAGGCAGAAAAGTATGCAACTCCTCAAGGCACCTTCAGGGAAAGCAAGAGACTGCAGAAGTTTCCAAGTTATGTGGCATTGATGAGTCACCTCATTGATTCTGAACCTTCCAGTGTTGAGGAAGCATCCAACCAGCAAGTATGGAGAGATGCTATGACAGAAGAATATCAGTATATCATCAAGAATGATGTTTGGGATGTTGTACCAAGACCTAAAGGGAAATCAGATGTGTCTTCCAAGTGGCTCTTCAAAATCAAGCATGCAGTTGATGGTAGCATTGAGAAGTACAAAGCAAGATTTGTAGCTAGAGGATTCTCTCAGAAGGAGGGAATAGATTATGAGGAGACATTTACTCCTGTTGCTCGATATACATCTATCAGGACTATCATTGTTATTGCATCCGTTAAAGGCTGGAAGTTACATCAAATGGATGTCAAGACTGCATTTCTTAATGGTGTGATTGAAGAAGTGTACATTGAGCAACCAAATGGTTTTGTGGTTCATGGGAAAGAGTCTCATATATGCAGATTGAAGAAAGCATTGTTCGGCCTTAACCAAGCACCTCATGCATGGTATGAAAGGATTGATCGATATTTGATGAGCTTGGGAATCTCCAAGAATGATGGAGATTCTAATCTTTACTTTAAGGTAGTTGATGGTGAGGCATTAATATTGGTTCTTTATGTTGATGATTTATTTCTCACTAGAGCAGAGTATCTCATTGTCAAATGCAAGAAAGAGTTAGCCTCTGAGTTTGAGATGAAGGATCTTGGTCTTATGCATTACTTCCTAGGACTGGAAGTGTGGCAAAGACCCAATGAGATTATTCTAAGTCAAGGGAAATACACTATAGACATCTTGAAGAGATTCAGGATGATGGATTGCAAGTCTACGTCTACATCTATGGAGACAAATTTGAAGAAGTTGAGTGACTTTGCAGCTGGTTCAGATTTAGTAGATCCTACCATGTACAAACAGTTGATTGGATCATTGATGTATCTAGTCAATACTAGACCAGACATTTGTTATGCGGTGAGCGCTCTCAGTCAGTTCATGTGTGAGCCTAGACAAATTCATCTAGTTGCAGCAAAGCATATCTTGAGAGACTTGCATGGCATTGTGGTATATGGCTTGAGATATACTTCCTGTGAAGATCTGAAGTTACAAGGCTATTTTGATTCTGATTGGGCCGGGAGTGTAACTAATAGGAAGAGCACCTCTCGATGTTGCTTCAGTTTGGGGTCTGCCATGATTTCTTGGTGTAGCAGGAAGCAGACTTCTGTGGCACTAAGAACTGCAGAGGTTGAATATATTGCAGCATGTGTAGCAACTCGAGAAGCAATGTGGCTTCGAAAGCTTCTTGCAGGACTGTTTGGTCAAACATTGGAGCCGACTGTGATTCATTGTGATAATCAAAGTTGTGTGAAGCTCTCTGTCAATCCAATGTCTCATGATAGGAAAAAACATGTGGAGATCAAGTATCATTACATCAGAGATATGGTGCTGAGGAAAGTAATTCAACTCAAGTATATTTGCACTGATGATCAGACGGCTGATATTCTCACCAAGCCTCTCTCCAAAGTGAAGTTTGCACATTTTTGAGATAAGCTTGGAGTAGTGGAGAATGTCGCCCTTGCTGAGAGGGAGACTCAACATCAGTGATCTTTGCTATAATGCATATTTCTCTGAGATGGAGAAATATGAGGTGAAATCCCTTGTCCATCTCTAAGACGGAGATGTGGTTCTTTCCACACATGGGAGTAGCCATGGTGGATGTCATGTTGAGAGACTCCATGACAACATCACGTTGAGAGACTCTGTGATGAATCCTTTGTACTTGTGTTTATCCACAAATGGGAGTAGCCATGGTGGACGTCATGTTGAGAGACTCCATGACGACATCACGTTGAGTGACTCCATGATGGGCACTTGTGCACATGTTCCTTTCCACACATGGGAATAGCCATGGTGGACGTCATGTTGAGTGACTCCATGACGATATCACATTGAGAGACTCTGTGATGAACTCTTTTCCACAAAAGGGTGTAGCCATTGTGGGTGTCATGTTGAGAGACTCCATGACATGGATATCTGGAAGATACCTCCCTAGCTAAGAGGGAGTGTTGATGTTATAGCGGCGAGAGATCTCTTTCTCTCTCAAATTCGAAATAAATAAATAATTCAAAGAGGCCAACCCAAGTGAAGAGTCGCCTCATTACAAATAATATATTTTTTATTTGATTTATTCAAAAGAAGTCGACCCAAGATGAAACACCACCTTACTTTGTATATATAGAAGGAGATGCTCATTCATTTGATCATCGATTTTATTCTCAAGACATTCGCACTTATCAAGGAGTTCGCACATCTATAGTAGATCATAATATTGCATAGAGCAGATCGATATCAAGGAGAGATCATAATAATTGTGTATTTGCATCTAAGTGAGGTGCGATTCTTTATTGCATCATATCGGCCTTGTGCTTGGCCAATATTGTAAGCAGATTTCTGCTCCTTCAAATTCACTATATATAAGAGATATATTTTGGCTGGTTTTTTCTCCCTCAAGAAGGAGGGTTTTCCCAGGGTATTTGCTGTGTTCTATTGTTCATTATTTTGTATTGCTGCTTATCTTCATTTCTAGTCTAAAACTAACAAAAACATGTGTAAGGAATAAGTATAAAAATTACAAATGAAACCTTGGCATACTAAGTAAATTTTGAACTACTAAACATTAAAAACATTGCAATGATTGTATTGAACATCGACAATGGTAGGTGCAGGTTTGGGAGAAAATTCCCAAGTAAGAATCAAAGGGCACCGCCCCTCGCAAGGGTCAAAAGGCAGCACCTCTTGTGAAGGTCTAGGGGCAAAGCCCCTAGTGGGGTTGAGGGAAAAATCCCTCACCACCAAGCGCAAATTAAGGCCTTCAAAACCACACAAAAATTCATGGCGAATGTCGTTTTCACAATTATATCGCTTTTTTTTGCAACGCCAAGTCCTTACTGATTTTGAAACTTAGGAATGATTTGAAAAGAGGCTTAGAAGTTCGATGCCTATTTAAAGTTTTTTGTGAGTGCTTAGGGTTTGGGTGGAGCCCATAGACCATTAGGGTTAGGGATTGTGACATGCAAATCGGAAACATTTTTTTATTTTTAAAAAATATTGACTTTTATTTTCCTAGCATGGGTGATGATTGGAAGTCCTTGGGATAGTTGGGAGACTCCTCAAAGTCCCCTAGACATCTCAGGGATGTCCTAGAGTCTTGTTGATGTGTTTCTCGTGACCGCACCAACGCAGAATAAAGTTGCCAACGGCTTCCCTATTCTCTCTTGATCAAAGTATTCTGCATGCTAAGATTGCGAGAAAGTTCATGCGTTCAATTCCAAGGTTCTTTCAGTGCGAATAGGCTCAGTTTGGATCGATGTGATTTTGTTGGTATTTCAAGGGGACTTACGGAATTGTTCGGCAGCGGAGAAAGGAATTCAAATGCTCGAAAGATTTGTCTATGAAGCGCAAGTTACCTATTCTAACTGGAAAGTACTGAATGAAATGGGGTAAGGTTAAGAGAGTCTAAATCTATTCTAAGGCGTGGGATATGGAGCTTGACTTCAGCAAACTTATAACCGGACTTCGCTTTGCCTCGCATCGGACAGCTTCCACGGAGTCGGTGCAATCTTCAAGGGAGATGACTAAAGATGTTCAAACCACCACTTGACACGAAGATACCATCACAACGACGCATACCATCATTCAAACTGTGATTGAAGTTAAGTGCATGATATTCCAGTTGACCACACAAGGCGCATTCACCATCAGCAAATACACTAGTGGTATGGATAGATGAAGTTGCTTAGATCAAACACCACATTCCACAATTACTATCTTCTACTTGCATGAAATGAAACTTATTCTACTTTAAGTCACTACTTGAATCAGAAGGACGAAGAAACCTTGCTAGCTACTCACAACAAAGACGAAGTTCACCATCAATGAAAAACTCTTTTATTGAGAGAGTGTTCACAACAATTTCTTACAAAGTTTCCAAGGGGAAAACTTTCCCTCTTCTTCAAACTACACTATCAATCTATACTAAGTTACTCCTAAGCTATCACCTAGTCGTCTCTCTACTCCGACTTCTACTCTAATCTACTGTCTACTGAGTCACAAATGAGGGGGACTCCCCCTATATATAGCTAGCCAAGTCCCAAAAGACGGCTAGGGTTACAATTGGCTGGATGGCCCAGATCGTGCCACCTCAGCCCTAAACATGATTTGCCCTAAAAACTGCCACAAAGGAGAGTGGGGTAATAAATGAGCCATAATGTCCACCATCATCCTTCTAGAAGATTCCGTTTGTAGACGCGTTCACACTGTTCTTGATCTTCTTCTTGACTTTTGTTCTTCAACTTATTTGTCACTTGAGCTAACACTTAGCCAATTTCTTGCAACTTTTCCTCTTCGAGGTTGAAACTCATAATTTTATCTTCTTCCGAGGGTTGGAATATCATCGTGCTTCATCACTTCAAGTCATTGTGTTTTGGCCTCCACGCTCATCCTGGGGCTCCGATACTCAATTTCGTTCAACTCTGGCTCTGGAAGACTATCCTCACGAAGGATTTAAGTAAATTCACCTAGGCAGTTCATTTCAAATTCATCGTCTGGAGGATCTCACCTTGAGAACACATTTTCTTCATTTTGCCTTAGAAAAATTTCAAGTTTCCCTTAGGAAAACCATCAACCTGGTGCCCATTTGAAATCCTCACCCTGAAGGCTGAAGCGAAGCATGGAAGACTTTAAAATCAACTCCTCACTGATAATCTTCACTACCCAGAAGAAAATTTTCCTCAGAACGTGATGAATCCATGGGTACCCAACGAACGGGTTCATTTAATTTTTTTGAATTTTTTGGACCTTAGAAAATTATTTCCTTGTGAAATTTAAATCCGTTCTTCATCTGTGATCGTCCTGTTGCTCTAGCTTGAGGAATTTTGGATTTATCCTGCATCGCCATCATCTTCTGACTTTGCCTCTGAAAACTTGCTCGGGCTCCACAAAGGAAAATTTATCACCCTGAGTTCTAGGCGTATTTTCTAAGGAGAAAATATTTTTCCTTAGAAAATATTTTAATCATTTTGCACTCTGAGAATTTGCCTTAGAAAATTTTGTTTCATTTGCCAGTGGTAGAGATTTTATCAACTTCATTTAGAAAATTTTACTCATAGAGGCGCCTTGCACATTTTATTCTCACTTGCCACTTGCATTTCACTCCACACTTAGGAAAATATTCCAACGCCTTAGAGAAATCTCTCACTCACCACCTTAGGCGTATATCATACTTGAAGAAAATCATGCCTTGGCATTTTACTTCCAACACTTTAAAAAAAAATATTTCATTTTTTTACTTGAGGCGCCTAGCACACTTGAAGAAAATCACGCCTTAGCCTTTATCTTCATACTTCACACGCCTTAGGAAATTTTTCTAACACCTTATAACTCCCATCACCTTTGGCGCCTATAGCATGCAAGAGGGAAATTTAAAATCACGCCTAGGAAAGCATCTATCATCCTCCACCTTGAGCGCGCCTAGCATTTACCTCACATTGACCACGCCTTGAGGTATTTTCACCTTATTCACCACCTTCATTCACTTTCTACACCTTAACTTGGGCGCATTTGAGCTAGGGAAGAGGATGACTCTTCAACTTCCGTTTTTTGTCTTCACATGCTTGTTTTGGGCGCATTTCACCCCTTGAGGAGGACGAATTCCTTTGACTTGTTGACCCTCTTCTAACTTGAGCGCATTTTTGTGTAGGTGGAGGATAAAGAACTTTGACTTGTTGACCTTCTCTTAACTTGAGCGCATTTTTGTGTAGGTGGAGGATAAAGAACTTTGACTTGTTGACCCTCTCTTTCCTTGGGCGCATTTTGATGCATAAGAAGGATAGGCGCATTTAGAGGGGTGAGGAGGATATCTTTCATGCCTTACAAAATTTTTTTTTTGCTATCAACCTTGAGCTGGGCGCATTTTGCTATAGGAGCAGGATGATATTTGTTGACTTCTTTGACTTTTATCACCTTTGGGCGCATTTTACCCCCTGAGGAGGATGGGCGCATTTGGAAGGGGGTGGCGGATTTCCACACTTAGAAAAATTTTCAACCTTCTTGAGCTTCCCTTGGGCACATTTTGGCCTACCTGCAGGATAAAACTCATTGACTTTTCTTTGACTTCTTGTGCCTTGGGCGCATTTTGGCCTGTGTGAAGGATGAACTCACACTTAGAAATTTTTATGCCTCCTTACTAGCTGGGCGCATTTTGCCATAGCAACTGGATGAAGCTCTAGACTTAGAACATTTTTCATCGTTTTTCGCCAGTATTTCATGCCCTGCTATTTATAGTAAGTTCTCTGAATTTTGCACCTCTGAAGCTCGGAATGGCCTGAAACTTTGCCCACTGCATCCTTACGACCTTGTTGTTCTGTTGACACTGCCATTTTTAGTTACCCTGCTATTTTTAGCTTGTTTCTAAAGGTGGTTTACTATAAATAGTAACCTCTTATTTCTGATAGCTCCAATGCTCCGATCGACTTGAAATTTGAATGAGGCGCTCCTCACCACGTGACCTGTCGGCTGACACTGACGCATGCAGTTGATTTACTATTTTTAGCCAGTTTCCAAATTGACTTACTATAAATAGTAAGTGCTCCATTTGACTTGAAATTTCACCAGATAGCCAAGAATGTCGCGGTGGTTTACCCGGTTTTGAAAATTTGACTTTTTACGCCTATTTTTGGGTCCGAAGTTGGAAACCCTAATTCGCTCTGCATGCGTATCAAATGATCTCTGTTTCTCTTCGTTTTGTGGCACTGCGATCAGCTCGTGATTCTAATCTGGGGAAGCGGGGGACACACGCTAAAAATAGCAAGTTTCTTCTGAGTGAGTATCTTCGTTTGCATGTCATACCATCGCGAAGCTCGAAAAACCCATCGAATCACCCGACATGCAAAAGAAACCTTGACATGCAAACCCTAAAAATAGCCTCGGAAGACTAAACTCAAAGTTGTCGTCTCGTTTTGCATGTTATATCATCGCGAAGGTCTCGAAAAACCCATCGGAATCACCCGACATGCAAAAAAATCTGCATCTGAGCCCTGAAATTTGTCCCGGAAGCTGCTAAAAATAGTAAGTAGTGTTTTCGCTCAAATTTTGCATGCGAGCAGCCTGATGCGCTCTGAATGCCGTGTGACTGTTGGAATCTCAAAATGCTGACAGATTGCCTGAATTTCACACTTACTAAAAATAGTAAGTACCTCGGATCTTGATGAAAATTTACTGGAAGCCTGCTGGAAGCATGCTGACAACAATGTTAGCCTTAATTTTCAATTTATTCACTTTACTCAACCCTGAACTGACCAAAAGACTCAAAACCCTAATTCCAGACTTGGCCAAATTTCATGTTAAAGCT
Organism: Sequoia sempervirens; assembly: GCA_007258455.2. Taxonomy (NCBI): domain Eukaryota; kingdom Viridiplantae; phylum Streptophyta; class Pinopsida; order Cupressales; family Cupressaceae; genus Sequoia; species Sequoia sempervirens. The sequence goes on along the minus strand of VDFB02106916.1, from coordinate 69,893 downwards.
CACAGACGAGAACGTCCCCGGAAAGACAGACAAAACGAGAGAGAGACAACAGCAAAAAAAAACCAACACCAAACCAAAAGCAAAGCCAAAATTAGGGGGTCCCCATTTGCAATGGGGCGATGTGTGAAAAACGTCACAACAAGTCTCCAAGTCGTCCCCAAACCAAGGGGCGTCATAGAAACATCCCTCCTTAAGGGGGACATCCCGAAAATGTCCAAGAGTCTTGAGCAGTGGTGGTGGGATGGCAGGGGTATATGCCCTCCAAGGTCCAACATCCTAGTGACATCCCCATCCTAGAAATGTGGGGATTTGGGGGGTACATGTGCACTAGAACACTAGTTTTTTTGTTTTTATGTGTTAGTGTCTTTGTTTTAGGTATAGGGTTGTGGGGGTCCTTGTCGGCCCCCTTGTCAGTGAATATTTATTTTCTTGCATGCAAATGATTACTTTATTGTATTATTGTACACTTAGGATAAACTTACTTAGGTAGGTATCTACTTGGGAAGGTATTATCTTCCTTTCGTGTTAGTAGGAATCTACTTGGGGAGGTAATATGCATTTAATAATTATGGTTGTACTTTCCTAGTTTGGTAGAGACTTGTAATATAAATGTATACTATCTCCTTTATATCCTAAATTGGCTGGGAATTCACATCTCTCTGTTGTATATCCTATAAATGCTCACCTCTAGCTCACTATTGATCATACATTATAAATCCATTCATTATATTGCATCCTCTACTTTGGAAAAACTATCATATAGCATTCTGCAATCTTTGATTGTCTTGTGATTTTCGGTTCATTCGCCCCATTGGAAAATCCTACATAATAGTATCAAAGAACTCTTTGAACCATTCTACGATTTTACATGATATTAGAGTGATCTTTGCACCATTCCACAATCTCACATTGTATTCTAGAATCTTTGTAGTGATTCATGGTGTTCCCATCTCCATTGAGAATTGAGAGTTTTGTGTGTGGCATTGTTTTGCAAGCTCATCTAATGAATGTTAGAGCAACTTATACAACATGCCATTGTGTTTGCTGGTTTTTCCTTTCATTTCATCCAAATTGGCCTTCCAAGGCAAAATCTACAAGAGTTGGAAGGTGGGACTTTCTAGTAGGCATCTACAAGTCATTTAACTTTTGGTGCATTTTGGGCCAAATTTGACCATACCGTTGCATCTAGAGAACTCTGAAACCGTAGGATCGCCTATTAATTCATTGATTTTCAACAACTTTTCCTAGAGAACTTCGCAAAAACTCCCATCATATGAGTTGCTCGTTAGCATATTCTTCAAAGAATATTGTCTACACAAGTGTCATTGTTTGATGGTTCATGGCTGGCATGATTTTGCACTGATGTGTCTTTGACGATCTGTGGATTCACATACAAGAGGCATAATTGGTCAATCTATGGAATAATAGTGGGTTGTAGTCGGTACTATCAATAGTTGCTAGCAATACAATACATGGGAGAACTACCAAACAAGAACACTGTAAGGTGCAAGCCCCTAAAGGTTGTTGAATAGCAAGTTCAAACCTCCAATGACTTGCTACATCATCACAAATGGTTCTAATACAACCACCCTAGTGGCAACTCAATACCACCAACCAACTTCTCAAAAAACCACCTCAGCTCCATTTTCAAGCAATTTCCAACAAAAGGTTGGAGGTTTCATTTTGGCCATGACGATTTCAAACAATCCAAGGCAATTTTGGGAAACTAGTGAGTGGTATTGGCATCTTCTAGAAGCATCAAAGCATATTTCATCATCCTACCATTTGGCACTTTCAATACAACTTCTAGTGGTTTTCTATCAAGTAACAATGATTTCTTTTTTATAGGCAATTTTCCATCTATTGATATTAGCACTACATCAGCAAACGTTTCCCCCACTCACCGCCTACTCCATTTGCATTTTTATTTTGGCACACAAACTTTGCAAGCTTTGTTCACTAGCATCCAAGCTCTAGTTTTTGAGCAATTTATTTTGATTTGAGCTAATTTTGTGAGAGCTTCACAATGGTGCAAACGATTTGTGATTTTGGTGTCTAGATTTTCCAAAAATTGCATTTTCTCAGAGGTGTTACTATTTTATTCTTGTTTTGGAAACTTCTAAGGCTCCATTTGGGCTCATATGGATTCCTTTTCAAACACCTTTTTTAAAAATATGCGATTTTTAACTACTTTTTGATGGACACAAGTATGGGATGACAAAAATGATCATGTCCTAGGATTAAATGGTTATTGTGTTGATATTGACACAATTTTTGCCATCTTGCATGTTGAGTGCCCTTGTGGCTCTTTGGATGAAAATTTGGGAGATGCAAAGAGATCCCAATGATTCTCCAATCCCAAATGAAACTGCTATGGATTGTCTTGTACCCCTGATTCTAAGAATCCACCATGACTGTTATAACTGAAGAGCTTGCTGGTTAGGAAAATTTCAAAATCTTAAACGTTGTGATGACATAGACTTCTCTTGATGTTCATTTTTATCCTAAAAAGACTTATATTGATTCTTTAACTTCATTGACTCCTATTGCAAATTCAAAGGCTTCGCCTCCTTTATCTCTGAGTCACCATTCTAAGGTTGAGGACTCTTCACCACCAACATTGACAAATTTGACAATGGTTCACACTCGAGCATTTGATGTGAACACATTGTGGGATGAAAAGTGAAGTCGCATGACATTTCTCCTACTACAAAGTTCAGAGTTGCATCAGCAAGGGTTTCTAGTGATTCAATGCAGCAGGATCATTCTTTTCTAGATATAGTTCACTAGGATGAGTACTTGACAGATCTTTCAGGTTTGTACGTTGAATCCCATCTTTCAGATCTGGAGGTTACCATTGAGGTTGTTGTCTCGTCATCTTTGGCTCCTATTCTACAACAGTTTCCACAATATTTTGAGATCATCGTATTTGGTTAGGCCTGGAACTCCTGATGGATTATGATACCTTTCAGCACCAACATGGCAACAGAATGAGCAGCTTATAAAGATCTATATCATGTGTTTTCTTTAGTGTTCCATGGGGACATCCCCACCCAAAATCTGTCGTTTCTGGGAACGGGATTCCTTGGACTTGGAAATGTTGGGGACGCATTCCCATGCTGCCACCAGTAGAGCGGAAACATACTTGAGGCGCCCTGTAGAAGCAAGGGACGTCTTTGGTTTGTCCCTCCTATTGGAGATGGTTGAGGGATGCCCTAACATCCCCGAAATGACCAGGGTTTTGGATAAAACACTTAAATTCACTTCTGAAAAAACATACTGACAAAAACAAAGTTGAATGTGATTTGCAGAGCAACAGTCACCTTCGTCTCCCTACTCCCCCAAATTTTGGTACATAGTCCCTCCATCCTCAAACCCCATCTCTGTGTCCCCCCCTTCCCCCTGTTCTGAGACTTCACCTAAGACTTCACAAAATGTAGATAAAAACTATATATAAGTGTCTCTCAGTAATGGCTGTTCACCTTACAGACTATACCCCTCAAAGTCAGTGTCAACCACCCGAAGAAATGAGCACGCTGACAAAAGTAGAATATTGAAAAATCGCCAAAACGAAAACAATATTCTTAAGTATCCTTGCACATTCATTATAACATATGATCCATTGAATTTCGACTTTTTCTCTAGAATCTTGAAAAACTTAATTAAACAGGATATCTCTGATGTGCAAAATTAGCATTTAAAGTATACCTGTCAGCAGAAAACATGATCACCGATGATGGAAGCTTGAAGAGATTTGGTGCATTAGAATCGTTGCTTTGAAACAATGTTGCTACTCCATCGGAGCACAAAGCAACACCTGCCCCTTTAGAAACCAACATTTTATGCAAAGCTGTGCTACTTTGAACCATCTTTCCTGGTGCAAATAATAAGATAACAGATTCTCCATGCACAAGAAGCCTGAAAAGATGCAAGTCTGCAATCAATAATCTTTTCTATGCATATCCAGTAATGAAAGCTTACATTCAGCTGTATTCTTAACACTCACCATGCTGACAAGGGCAGGGCATTGCGTGAAGATATTGCTTGTGCAGAAGCAGCAGTTAGTGCTCTCTTCAATACAGCAGTATCTGCAAAAGCTTTCCCACAGAGGATCAAGGCTGATTGTTCATAATCTGCTACCACAAATCCAGCATTTGCCTGAGGCCCAAGCCCAACATTCTCCCATGCAGTTGGACTGAGAGTTGAAACAATTGCGAAGTATGAGAATACATATTAGCACCTTTAAGTGACATCTTACAGTTTGAATAAAATTTCCAAGCAATGCTTCTTCCCTTTTACACACAATACAAACAAATTACAATTCAGAGATGTACAAAGTGCATCTAAGCATTTATATGAACTAGCAATCTAACTAATGTCATAATCATACCATTATTCTCTTAGTTGTGATAACAAAAAATTAACATAATGGATTCAGTATACTACCAATATGTAAAAGGAGATATTATTCACATATTAAGCATACCAATGTAAACAGAAGACCACAGAAGTAAAATGAAATTATGTAAATTCTATCCTATACGTGTTCATGTAATGCTTTTAGCTTATCACCATATGAAGGTTGTTCCCTTTACTGGAAATCCACCTATCATAGAGACACCCAAAGGGACAAAATGAGCTCCATGTATACCTTTTATAGAGTTCACATATACCTATCATACCACAAAAAGCATGTCCCATTCTCTTCCTCTTTTTTGTTTACACGAGTTTTCTTTCCATGCAATGATATTTAAGAGTTTCTAACCTCATACAGTTCAATCCACTCCTCTTTGGTCCTTCTAATATAGAAAATAGATCATTGAGAATAGGCTGCAGCACAGAGTTAATCAATGCTTATGCCTTGCATACCATCATTTCTTTCTCTGAGAAAATAAGCTTCCAACATAAAAGTCTTAAAGTTAGCCAGTGCCTAAAGGCACTCAATTTCCTTGAGCGGTTAAATGCCCAGAAGCATATTATCTCTATGCCAACTTACTCACCTCAATCTGACCAAGTGAGATTTCCCACTATCCAGTACCATCCTTTTTGAATCTGATTTCATTGATGTCCTAGGGATAAAAAATAATGCATCCTATATTTTTTTTATCTAATACTTGTGAAGGTACTTTGTGCTGATGAAAAAACTGAATCAGTAAATTTGGTGTGCTTGACCCGAGTTAAGTACAAAAATTCCTCAGGCAGTACATTGTCAGACTGAATAAGTTGCAATTGTTAAATGTCATATGAAATTGGTAAATTAATAATAAATGGTATTAGATATGTACCCCTCCCAACTATATCAATCCTCATATCTTGGAGTCCACTAGCTTCCTGCCACTCCTCAGATAAGAAATTGACCTTGCCTTCAAAAGTGACTTTCGTGGGTTCACCAATTTGGGTGCTTGGCTCTCCAGCATTTGCCATAGTTCTGGCTCTGGTTCTTTTGGCGGGGCCCTCCTAAGAAGCAGCACATTGAAATTCAAATTGATGAAAAAAAGAAATAGAATGTTTCTGAAAAACGAAAATTTGATTCACATTTGTTTACACATTGTATTTGGTGGGAATAGAAACCTACCATGGAAACAGGATGGAGAATCCTTTGGGCCTATGTGCACCATATTCAGACTTTTTTTTCCATGTCATGTATTTTCATGTGTATGTGACTATATAGCCATAGGAATTGAGGGATCTAGGCTAGAAAGTTGTGGAATCTCATACCTATCTGCTTGTATGATAAATGAGGTTGAGGCAAGGAGAGGTTAAGATTAGACATTACTAAAATGAATGGTGATTACACATTTAAACATTAATAACAGAAAAGTGAGACACTTCCATATGCCCAAGAAGATACATGAAAAGGACCACAAAGGACATGGGAGGCGATCTAGCATTTTCGAGACCATGGATATTGAGATGGGCTTGCATTTCAATACCAATGTCATTGAGAACCTCCATGGGATGGGTGCATGCTCCTCAACCTCCAAATGGTTTACACCCGTGATGACACTCAATTGCTAGTTCCTATGAGTCATGGCAACCCTCTCTTCACTTGTTGTATGTTGGATTGCATATTCAACACGTGCTTGGGATTTCATAGCATGTATTGATTGATGTGTTCTTCTCAATCTCACATGTGGTTGTATCTTGTATGATGTGTTGATATCCTATGTGCATACATTGATGGTGTTGGTGGAAACCCCATGTGTACTTACATGGCATTCTACGTGCTTGATGAGTAAGCATGTGTATGCATTGATGGATGACTATATATCCCTCCTGCATGCTTTGCTTGGGAAAAAATTGTGTATGTGATGAGGATAGTATATGTATCTTCAACACCATGTTTAGCACATGTGATGTTGGACTACACAATCGGTTGCCTCCTAGTTTGGTGGTGTGGGCCTAAGGGTACCACATGGTTGGGTGACATTGAACCACCATTAGGGCTCATGAATTCTTTGTAGCAGCTTGGAAAGCATGCAAGGATTTCATCATCTTTCAATATGGTATTGTCCTTTTGCACTCTTCTAGAAAAATGTATAATTAGGGTAATGTCCTTGTATGTAATTTGTACAATTGATTATGGACAACAGTATTTTGTATTGTAATCCACCCTTGTAGGTGGTGCAAAATCTATCAATCATCGTAATATTACTTGACCTCAAAGTCGAATGTGTATGGTTGTAATCAGCTTGTTTGGAAATCTTTCCCTTGGTATATGTTGCTATGTTGCAATAAAGTTGTTAGCGTGCATTTTTCCAAGTGATCAACTCTCCCTTAAATGCCTTGTCACTTCCTTAGCATGAGTGGACCCATGCGAGTGTTGGAAGTGTGTCATGGGGTTTATACCTTTTTGAGGTTCTTAGGTTTTCTCACTTGATCAATGAAGGGCTTGCATGTGCTTGAGTGCTTGGCCTAGACCATTTCTATACAACACATAAAACAAGAAAACCATGCCCAAATGTTTTTGGAATTAGAAGTTGTCCTCTCAAACTTGGGAATTTGGTGTAGAGTTGTAGGATGTAAGTTAGACCCCGAAATCCAAGCTGCAGGCCTACATGGAGTTCGAATATTGTGTTGTAATTTACATGTTGTAGATGCAAATCCAACTTCAAAGTCCTAATTGCATGTCTGCCAAAGTTCAAACTTTAAGTCAAAATTTTCTTGCTTGTCAAATGTAGATGTCCCTAAAGTCCAAAATGCAAGATGTAAATCAAACTCTAAAGTTTGAAATGAGAACATTTCGGAGTTTAGACTTGACTTCGCAAATTTCATGTTCCAAATTCCAAATCGGAGCCCGAAGCCCAAAATGCAAAATGCAAATTGAACTCCTAAGTCCGAAATGAGGGATTCAAATCACAATTTCCATTATGCAAGTTGTTTATCGGGATCCAAAGCCTAAGGTGTTTGCTCACAAAATCTTGAAGTTTGGCTTGGAAATTATATTTTGCACACTACTAGTTGCACATTGAATTCCAAGATCTTGGTTGTCTGGAAGATGCATATCAGACCCTAAAGTCTAAAATGCTTGCTAGGTGCATATCAGACCCAGAACTCCAAAATGCTTGCTAGGTGCATGTTGGACCTCCCAAGTCCAAGCACACAAGACCTTGAAGCCCAAGCTAGTGTAAAGCGGACCCTAGAGTCCAAAGCTTTGTAAAGGTGTAGTCAAACCCCTAAGTCCAATCTAGTGTAGATTTGTTCCAGCTTCCCTAGGGAAGTGGTTAGATAAGCAAGGTGCAAGGTTTGTAGGTTGACATGGGAACCCCAACTCTCCACCAGATTTCCTTGTTTAAGTTTGTCACAATGACTTTAGTCCATGGTGTAGTAAGTCTTTTGCTTGTATCACCATAGTGTATATGTGTGTGTGCTAAGTGTGTCACAATGTTGTGTCGTGGCACCTTGTGCACATAGAAGTGCAATGTGACCTGCTACTGTCACATTTGGATCACAAAAAAAAATTTCATCCAGTTTTGTCTATTAATGTCTTAGGCAAAAGCTTGGGTACAATGGAAAATATCAAAAATTAAAAAAGGAGTCAGGTCCAATCTGCTAGCCTCTCCTCAACCTCCAATATGTAGGAATCAGTACTCCTATTGACCTCCTGTATTCTCCTGCCTCTTAAAACAGCTCTAATTGTACATCCAACCAATTCAATCCCTCATCTCTGAATGCAAGCTCCATTGACATGGTAGTCCAATATCATGGAGGACCAACCTCATCCAAATAAATGGCCTCCACAATGATTTCCTTCAACTGCATATTGCAGATTCAAAAGTTAAGAATCTGAATCACCATATTCAGCAACCTTTTGCTGAAATTCAAAAGCCATCAGTTTATATGCACTTGTTTTGAATTTGCCATGTTTTATTGATTCACTTAAATATTCCCACTTGTAGCCTCTAAGATTCAAAGAATGGTCATGATTCTCCTTCATGATATTCAAGCAAGCAGGTTTCTGGATGCATTGGGTAAAGTCATATGCAGATTGAATAGATTCTTCCTAATCACAGGTAGACTTAGTCACCAGATCTAGAAACCACACATGATGCAACAAGAATAGTCTATCAGATTCCCATTCGTCAGTCTTGTGAGAAGGTAATGAATTAATACTTGTATTAAGCTTCTAACTTATTTAATACAGAGGTATAACATTAAAAAAATAGTCTGCATAAAATGTATTAATATGCATATATGTGAGTGTAAGGTATGTGTGTGTTGAAGTAGTTTTAAAATATTAATTTCTGCATTTCATCTTTGACATAGATTTTCCAAATTCTGACTTGTCAGAACTGTCTTCCAACTTTATTATCCTCAAATTAAAAAGTCAAACTTGAATCTGCTTATGAGTTAGATCATTGTACTTCTCAAACATGTATGTTCACAACAGAATAAAATTGAACTCGCAACTCAAAGCACTGCATGATTCACTCAAAAAAATTATAGTGGGCTTCTAAAGCTCAGAAACCTAGGTACCAAACTCCTGCCATACACCTACAGAATATATGCATAATGCCAAACCAACAAGAAAAGGAAGGCTCCTCACAAGCATATGAAAATAGAAATATTCAACAGGATAGATTTTTGGAAGCTAGCTAAATATTGGAGATTTCTTCTTTTGTTTCCTGATGGATTACATCCCAAAAGACTCTCTAAGTAGTAGTAAATGAGTTTTAACTTGGATATCATAATCAAAAGAACATTTGGTGTTGGTCAAAGTACTGTCAGCAGAAAAGAAATGGTTATATAAGAATGTTAGGTTAAGGTAGTACCACAGTTTAAAAATTCAGCATGCTAAAAATATATATAAATTTGTAAAGTAAACTTAAAAATCATAAAAAAACTGAATTTAGAAAACTCCTAAGTAGTTTTTCCTTCATTTAAGGAGTACAATGCACATCGTAGTGTCATGTGATTAGATTACAAATCTATATAAATGTTTTAGAAAATTCTCCTCTAATTAAATTTTGTCAATGGTTGTGTGTGCACGCTTGAAGTGGATGGTAATGATTCCTGCTAAGGAAAAATATCATTCTCAAGCATATCATGATCATCCAACAAAGCCCTTCATGACATTTCCGCCGCTTGTGCATGTGCTTCTCCATCTACTGCCCATTTTGCTACTTGCTTCTCAAAATCAGCGATGTCATCTATTGAAAACATGGGCTCCACATCCTTAGCAAAGCGACCAAATCCAAATATGGTTCAATCTCACCCAATTCAATCACCTTGTATCTCCTTTCCCTCCACCTTTTTTACACAAAGATGCAGGTTGTCCTATACAAAAATGAGGTCATTCAAGCACTTTTTAAGTCAACCTATTGCAATTCTTCATGTCAATTGCTTAAAATTTTGAGCCAACCTATTGCAATTATTCATGTGAATGGCTTCAAATTTTGAGCCAAACAATAGTGATTGTTTGTATGAATGGCTTTAAAAGTGTTCCAATTTGCTCACACCCAAAAGGACTACATGGTTGGCACAAAATATGGATGGAAGGCTTTGAAAATTCAATGTTTTGCACCATAATCTTTCCACCACAAATCTGCAAGAAAAATATTTATATGTTTGTAAGTAAACTTAACTGTTAAACTACAATTACAAATTATTAAACTTAGTTAACTTATTTTTTACCCGATTGTTGAGTCATTATTCTTCAAATGCATGGAGCTGAAGAAAACAATCTCCTTTTTGTAGCCTTGTAAATATGCAACTCATCAAAGATTATGTCTCTAAGGCCTTTGTTAAGGATTCATCCTCTCAAATGCATGTGTTGGGGCCATCCATAACCTCCTCATTAGCCCTAAAGGAATTGAGGAAGAAAAACTTCAGAATCAAGTGATAGGCCGATGTATGAATTTGTTGGTGAAGTTGTTCATTCCACCTCTAATCAATTATGTGCCAAATGGATTCATATTTTCTTTTGGTCGACCCATAAAAATGTTGGATGACCTCCTTGACCTTGTCAATGGCCTTATATGGATAACCCATTGGATCTTTCTGCCCATCTACCAAGCATAGAACCCTAACCAAAAGCTCTATCACCTAAAACAAAATAGTATAATAAATCAAAATTTCTAAACCATGAATTTGAAAGATAGTGGTGCAAACAAGAATGGTAGAGTCTAGGGTTCACCATTTAAGAGCCTTGGCAACAATAGCGACAATGGCAGCATAGGCTGATTCAGAAAATGGTGATCGGACAAACAAGGGAAATGTTGGTTTTCATTCTTGCTCAAGAAAGGCAGCTAGTAGGATTGTAATATCCCCAATGGGATCTGCCCTAATTTTGATTTCTAATTTCAAACAAAATATCACAGAGAACATACAAGTGCCCAAACATGACAAAAAAAATGCCAAATGATGCTACCAATTGATATTCGTATCAAACATGAAATCCACCATAAAAACACAAGATAGGGCATCCAAATGCAACATACAAATCTGATTTTTTGTAGATAACTTCTGCTTTTACAAACTGAATATTCTAGACTGAATTTACAATGAATTCATGAGCTCAAACATGCCAGACATATGCCCAGATTTCTGCTCTATAAATCAGATCTAAAACTATGATTATACGTACCAAATACATGCAAAATAGTCTTCAAGTATCAAACCCTAGATGGGAAAAATTCCTCCTTGGAAAGTGCTTAGGGTTTGCTGCTCCAAATATGCAAAATTTCCCTCCAAAGGTGGGCACTCAGGTCTGCTCCAAGTGGTGCTCCAAATTAGGGAAAAACCCTAATGCAATCTACTCACACAATGCCACAATAATTCTGCTCCAAATCTGATCTTCAAAACTGATTTGCAATGATGCTCCAAGCCTCCAATTGTCTCCAATGAAAGTGCAATTAGAACCCCGTCATGAGTTCTCCACAAGGTGAGCTAGGGTTTCGTCCAACTCACCACATTCACAAGCGTTTTCATCCTTGGAATGAAGCCCAACCAAAGTTGCAACCAAGAGAAGAATCTCCAAAAATGAAATTTGATATGAATGGATGCCAAATGACTAGCACTTTACTTTCTTTTATAGCCCTCCCAAAATAACCTTATCAAGGCTGACCTCCTTAAGCAAGGCATGCTAGGCGCCCAAAAACACAAACAAATATTTTATTTTATTTTCCATTCCTTTCTCCAAGTAGGGCAAACCATTTATGGCATTAAATATTTCATTTCTTGACCTCTCACTAGGTCATCCACCTCAAGGGAAATTTATTTAGATTTATCTTATTTTTCTCCTTCAAATTTGGCTCACCACAATAAAGTAATCTTATTTTATTTTATTTATTTAATTATTATTATATTTTTATATTTTACTATTATATAATATATATACTACTGTTTAAAAACACTACTAAAATAGAGTAGATTTAGGATAGAAAAAAGGGGACATTACAGTCCTCCCTTCCTAGAATTGCTTGCCCACAAGCAATTGCACACCTGGATACTGCAAAACATCCTCAAGTGGCAAACTTCTCCAACTAGTCAAGTACTCCATGATCACCCTATTCCTCAACTTGTGGCTACTCTTCCCATAGAATAGTATGCAAAGTGAGTTCTTGTGGTTAGAAATGAAACAATACCGTCCATACATACTCAAACTCAAATCTGCTCCATCCCTCAACCTTTGAAATTATGCTCCTCCTACATGTAATTTGTCTATGTAGCAACATGTGATAGGTGATATCATAATCATGACCTCTAAAGCACAACCACCTACACCAAACCTTCCACTGCTCCACTCTGATACAAATATCACTCAAACAAAAATTGTGTAGCAACTCACCAAGATCCCTGTAAAGTATTGTATCAACCACACCAATATTGAGATCCCAAGTTATTACACCATCACACCAACTGAAAATGAAGATATAAGTATCTCTCAGCATGTTTTCATCACCAACTATCCATCTAAATCTGAATTGTCCCATATGGACGTGAAAAATATCTATCATATGTGCATAATCAAGCATGTATACCCACTCTAGGCTGCTGGTATAAATCAGAACAGCACTAGTAAAACTGAAAATCAGACCTATGGTCATTCTAAAAATGCTTTTGTTGCCATAAGATGATAGGGTCTCATCATCATACAACCTCCCAACATTGTAGTGACAATCGGACCATGCACACCAATCCATCCAAACAACTGCAAGCATCAATGTACGGTCTGAAAACTCCATGATTAGAAACATAGAACAGCCATCAATCATCAAGTAGTGAGCTGAAAACCAATAGATTGGGTCTAAAAATTTTCTGCTCTCATGCTCATTTCCATGTCTTGGACTATAGTCCAGCTGAAATTCAACATCCCCACGAACATACAACTCCAAATCCGATACCTCCATGACATCTCCTTCAAGTTTTGAAGCTGGGACAACATTGTGTTCACTCAAAGGATCATCATCATGATAGCATGGTGTCAAAACATGAGTAGGCTCATGGAGCTCTCCAAGAATGGTAAAACTCTTAACCAAATCTGAATCACAAATGTTCTTCTCTACATATGCATAACAATCATTATTTGTTGATCCACAAAGTATATGCACAACTTCCACCTCCTTAAACTTGAATTGAGCCTTCATTTGGCTCTCCAAATGATGTGTTTCATGAACCCTATGATTAAAGCCATTTGCACAAAATAAATTTTTTGATTTGTTTTCAAAATCATATCTCTCAACAAGTTCATGTGAAACTGATTGGTCTTCATTTTCTACCATCATAAGGGGTTCATCCTGTAGAGGTTCAACCATCATAGTTTCTTCCCTTGGAAGTATTAGAGACTGACGAAGGAGTGTATCTCGCTGCTGCCTCCCATGATCCATGTGACTGAACTATTCCCTAATATTTTGTAGGTGTTGTTTTGCTTGAGCAGCCAACAACTTGGCTTTCCTAACCCTCCTTAGCCACTCATCACACATGCTTTGAGTCCTCTTTACATCTTCTATCCTATGATGCACAAAATCAGATTGTTTGTGGCTTGGATCCACAACCGTTACCTCATGCTTAGCCATCAAATATTGAGTATCAACAAGGTAGGGTTTCTTACCACTATCATCCTCATATGACTTGTCTATCACCTCACGATTATGTGAAGATAATGGACTTCCGTTCATAATCAGAAAATCAGAACCATCATCGTACCATTTTGTGGTATCTTCATGGTACTCAAGTTCATCTTCCTTCATTGTTGGATGTTCATCATCACATGCTGGTCCACAAGATGTATCCAGCTGAAAACCAACTATATTACTTGTCATAGCTTCTATCCTATGGCTACAAGTTGTACCTTCATTGAATTTCAACTCTTGCCATGCTAAATGTCTTTGATCTAATTTATCCAAGTCATTTTGCTCATCACATAAAAAATTGCTTTCATATGTATTAACAATATCACCTTCAAGGTCACCCAATTCACAATTTGATCCCTTGCAAGTACTATGTAGAGATGGTGAGACAATGCTATGCTCAAATAATGGATCATCAAAAGAATTCATACCTTCATGTGGCTGATTAGTCACTGCTCGCTTGGCAAACTCTATAACAACATACCCTTCAACCTTATTTTTGTCATGAAAACTCAAGTGCCCCTCACTTGTGGATGCATGAAGTGGTTCTTCTTTGTCCATATCATCATTCTGCTGAAGTGAAATTGTGAGCATGGCTTCATCTTCTTTAGGGCTTCCACATTTATGTCTAGGTGTCCAAGCTTCTAAGCAAGTGAAGCAACGTCGTTCTCTCCTCTTCTTAGGATCACCCATAGGCTACAAATCACAAGGAAGCAATTCTTCTTTCTTTTCTTCCTTCTTCTCATTTTTTCTCAATGCTCTTTTGGATAACTTCTGATTTTTCTTCTTCTCTTCTCAAATTTCTGATGTAGTTATATTGATCTCTCTTTCTTGAATTCCCATCTTCATGCATTCCCAAATAAGCATCAAAAATTTGACCCTCAAGGGAGGATTGTGATGTAGCACCATATCATCTATCCTCTTTGACCCTCAAGGGGTCATTGGGATATGGAAATTTTGGAACTTGAAACAAAGAGTCCACATGCCCTATACTTTGGCTGCGAACAAAATGCTCATCAGTCTTTTGCTGATATGCACAAACATTAGAAATCAACAAGGAATCTTCACCTTTAACTTGGCAATTGGGGACCTCTTGTTCTTGCTTTGTGATGTCTTGTAGCTTCAATTTTTCTTCTTGCTCTACAACTTCCTCCTCTTGTGAGTCTAGCTCTAATGTACCCCTCACTATTTCAAGTTCCATCCTCTTGGGCTCTTCTTCTTTCAAGCATGATTCTTCTAGCTCCTACCCTTTGATCTCCTCCTTAACAGTTTTTGAATCTTCCTCTTCTATCATAGGGCTAAGGGAGAGGTGTGTATCCATTTTTTGTACCCAAGCTCGTGCACTGACCTTCCCCAAGCCATCAAAAGTTGGGAGAGTCAACTTGCTCACCTTATGCTGCATGTCTTTGTTGGATTGTTGCACTGGTTGTCTCCCTCTTGATCCACTCCTTGCATTGTGAAATTGTATAAATGGGATTTGGTGTCTCACATCTAAATCAAACCGTGCATAGGCATCTATGCTTTAATTAACAACACCCCTACCATGAGTCAGCTCCTCTTCCTCATTTGTGGGTCCATTTCTACGCAAGAATGATGGCTATATGGGCCTAGTAGCCCTGCTGCTCTGAATTTCAGGTCCATTCTGATTAGAGTGATTGCCTTTTGTACCATTATTTTGTGCAAATCTGAGAGTGTTATTCACATTATTCATGGTCTGCATCAACATGTTCATCATTTGCGTTGTTTGCTCTTGCTGTTTGGCCATTTTCCCTTGCATTTGAGCAATTTGCTACTGAACCCTCATGAAAGCATCCCATTGTTTACCCCTATCAGACATCTTTTTACCTCTGCCCCCTATCCTAGATGATTCAACTTCAATTTTCTTCTTTTCCCTCTCAAGAACTCACTGATCCCTTTGACTCCATTGCATCAACGAAGAAAAATACCCTCAAGATAACAAGACAACTGCTTTGATACCACTGTAATATCCCTAATGGTATCTGCCCTAATTCTGATTTCTAATTTTGATTTTCTAATTTCAAACAAAATATCACAGAGAATATACAATTGCCCAAACGTGACAAATAAACACGCCAAATGATGCTACCAATTGATATTCATATCGAACATGAAATCCACCATAAAAACACAAGATAGGGCATCCAAATGCAACATACAAATCTGATTTTTTGTAGATAACTTCTACTGTTACAAACTGAATACTGGACTGAATTTACAATGAATTCACGGGCTCAAACATGCCAGACATATGCCCAGATTTCTGCTCTATAAATCAGATCTAAAACTATGATTATACATAACAAATACATGCAAAATAGTCTTCAAATATCAAACCCTAGATGGGAAAAATTCCTCCTTGGCAAGTGCTTAGGGTTTGCTGCTCCAAATATGCAAAATCACCCTCCAAAGGTGGGCACTCAGGTCTGCTCCAAGTGGTGCTCCAAATTAGGGAAAAACCCTAATGCAATCTGCTCACACAATGCCACAATAATTCTGCTCCAAATCTGATCTTCAAATCCGATTTGCAATGATGCTCCAAGCCTCCAATTGTCTCCAATGAAGTGCAATTAGAGCCCCGTCATGAGTTCTCCACAAGGTGAGCTAGGGTTTTGTCCAACTCACCACATTCACAAGGGTTTTCGTCCTTGGAATGAAGCCCAACCAAAGTTGCAACGAAGAGGAGAATCTCCAAAAATGAAATTCGATATGAATGGATGCCAAATGACTTGCACTTTACCTTATTTTATAGCCCTCCCAAAATAACCTTATCAAGGCTGAACTCCTTAAGCAATATATTCTTATTTTATTTCCCTGTAATCCCTCCTTAGGGCCAACCCCAAGCAAGGCTTGCTAGGCGGCTAAAGACACAAATTAAATATTTTATTTTATTTTTCATTTCTTGACACTCACTAGGTTGTCAACCTCAAGGGAAATTTATTTGGATTTATCTTATTTTTCTCCTTCAAATTTGGCCAACCACAATAAAGTAATCTTATTTTATTTTATTATTTATATTTTAATATTATATAATATATATACTAGTGTTTAAAAACAATATTAAAATAGGGTGGATTTAGGGCAGGAAAAAGGGGACATTACAAGGATTAAAAAGGGTTTTCCATCCATTGAGAAACCCTCGAATTCCCATACAAATAATCTATCATACAACTCTAGATAGCTCTAGCTAAGTATGATATATTAGATTGATTTATAGTTTTAGGCATTGTGAACTGATAATGCAAGTAGTGATTTTGCATAACTTTGGCCAAATATTTCAATAATAAATAAACATGTTTGAATAATGCACATGTATCATATGTTCACATGCCTCATTCTCAAACTAGTTATCAATAATAAAGTTTCACATAAATCTTTTTACACGGTGGTTTCCAAACAGGCATATTAAATGTTGATCTCTTTATATCTCTATGTTTTTCTTTACAAAATTCAATTGTTTTTCTAAGTCCCAACACCTTCTTTACATTACAACATATACAACAAATAAAACAACACATATATTGATATGTAATCATTCATATATATATATATATATGAATAGGTTGATACCCAAGCAATCATTTAATTTTCAAGCTTACTCGGCTTTAATTTACAATAACTTATGATAATTTGCATACCTTTGAACATTCTTATGCTTGTAGCATGTGCATATACATATGTAGTGCATGTCAACATTCATGTGTCACAAACATAGTTTACATCTATAAAGATAAAAATATTCATATCTTTTAATAAGAAAATTTGACATTTCTTAAATTTTAATGCTTTATATAAATACTAACTTATGTTTTATTACAAACTATATTGTTGAACATGTAATTCGATGTCTAATTGTTTTCTTGTTTAAATCAAGAGATCATATCATTTCCTATTTCATATCGGCATCAAAGTTATCAATAGCAGTGTCTAAGACTCACACAATAAACCACCATGACATTGATAAAATATTAATAAAAATTTGACATAGTTGGGCAAGAATGAACACCCACAGGATTAAGAGTTGGTAAGGCTGACAACATAAATTGGGTAAGGTTGAAAAACAGTAGAATACCATTCAACAAGACCAAAATGATATACTTTACTTCCATAAAATTGATTTAGGTATGACTCATTAACTACAAGAGTCAAAGTATATAATAGGGCCAAACAACTTGAACATAATTCTATTGTATTGATCGAACCAATAGGCTACAAAAATTACCTGCGCAATATTTTGGTAAACCTAAATTAAAATAGGATGGATTTATTCATAGTTGATAAGGTTGAAAAGAATTACAAATAGTACACATACCTTTACATATGATATAGACAAGGTGGCCTTAAAATCTCAAAATCATTTTCATGTGGCATGGCCGAAATGGTTATAAAATTACTCACAGGCATTTACTTATGGCATAGCCAAAATGACTACAAAATATCATATAGTCATTTTACATATGGCACAGCCGAAAGGGGTATAAAATTACTCACAACCATTAATTATGACAACCAAAATGACTCAATATTAAACACAATCATTTATATATGACTTAGCTGAAATTTATTACGATAAAAAATAGTCATTTATATATGACTTAGTTGAAATGACTTAAGATACAACATAACCATTTATATATGACTTAGCTGAAATGGCTTAAGATAAAACATGGTCATTTATATATGACTTAGCTAAAATGGCTTAAGATAAAATATATTCAATAGTGACATATTAATGTCATTATTGTGACAAATCTAAGAGGCTTAAACTTGCAAACCTTAAATATTCCCTTAACAAAGACCAAATAATGATTTAATCTTGAGCGATGGAATCATATGGGTGGAATCGAAAGAACCACAAAATTCTTCCATATATTCATTTATTAATGGCACATATGAAGGGTTTTTAACCTAACTAATGATCATTTACAACAACAAGATCAAAAGACTAATATTCATTGAGCAAAGTTACTCAAGGTGGCATAGCCAAATGGCTCTTAACATAATTTTTTTAGTCTTCTACTAGTTTAAAGTCTTATCTACCAATTAAACATAGGCAATGTCAGGTTGAGGGTTTATAAGTTGGCTTAAATAAGTCTTGACTTGGAAATTAAACCAAAAGGCTAAAGAATAAACATAATAAACTCAAGTAGAAAGAGCATGTCAATTGGGTTAAACCCTATCTCAATAGAGCTCCTAATTGAATTTATAATCCATGAATCTTTACAAAGTGAGGTTAAGCTTCTTCCTTTAGTTGATTAAAAAAAAAATTCAACAAATTCTCCTTCAAATATTATCATATTGTGCACTAAGGGTCTGTTACTTACCAAATTTTTGAACTTGTTTTGTGTCTTTTTCAAGAACTCTTCACCAAAAATTCTTCCTCTATCCCCCCCTCTTTTCCTTCTCCCTCTTTGCTTTTATTTTTCCCCAAGCCAATCCCTATTATTTCTCTTCTTTTCTTTGCATGTACACCGAGAGTCTCCCATACTACCCTTCTCACAGAAGCCATGAAGATCCTATTTAATTCACTTAGCACATTAGATTTTAACACTACCACTACACTCTCCATTATGTGGAATTGTCTACTTAATGAACAACATCATAAATTTCAATTTTACTTATTTGTTTATTGCCACTTTTGACAAAATCATCACAGGTATAATTCATCACTTATATATATAGGTGTGTGTGGACTTCTACACACACACACAAATATGTATAACTACTAATCAATCTTAAATAACTACTACTATATATGAATGTATCTATGTATATGTGTGTGTATGTATGTATGCATGTATATGTTAATATATGTACATATAACACATAGAAATACTTAGATTTATTAGATTTGTTTTTATTTCAATTAAGATAATCAAATTATCAAATTAAAGAATATAAGTATTTTCTCATTTATATACTCATATTAATATACATAGATCAAACAATAAAATTTATTTTTCTTATTAGAAAGAATATACTAATACCTCGAACAATAATCAAACTCACTCTTTAAAAAAAAAATAGCATTTTGACCAAATGTACACATAGGATAATGATTATGGAGAAGTAGTTTACACAACAATTTACAATCATGCAACTCACAAGGAAAAACAACCAAGCACACATCAATCACATAGCTCAAAGAAAACATCCATATTCATTGTTATAATGAACTAGTTTGAGTGTGTATGTTCTCAATCTCATGATGGCCCTGGCTTTTCTTTTAGATCTTATTCACTCTCTCTAGTGATCCTCTCCCTCATAATCCTAGAGGGGAAAACTCTCCTACATCCACCTCGTAAAAACAATGAGTCAATTAATCCAACAAAATATATGTGTATCATCTAAATATATCACTACAACATAATGTATAACATTAATTTTCATCTCAATGTAATTCAATCTCATATGAACATCAGCTAAAATAATATTGAACCAATATGACTGATTCGTAATCATATTTTAATTGTTCATAATTCAAGTTTTTAGCATCATTATAAAAATGTAGAATGAAATATAGCATAGTCTAGAAGGCTCAAAAATGGAATGTTACATCTCCTCCCCCCTAAAGCTCATCATCCCCAATGATTTAGTTCAACTTTAAACAAACAAAAACAATTTTTTTCTTTTTATGAAATTGCTTAGTTAAACAAATATGGAAAATTTTGATAAAAATCTTCATAATCCTTGCAAGTGGCACTATCCTCAGAATATTGGTTCCACTAGACCTGCACTAAGTAATCTCTATGTTACACAAGCATATATTGTGAAACTCAAGTGCTCTAATGGGTTCGATCATGACCACTCCTAGATCTTAAACATAAAGATCATTCAAATCAAGAACATGATTAAATCCAAAAACATTCCTTTTCAAATAAGGCACGCGAAAGACATCATTTATATGAGAAAAAGTTGGTGGTAAATCTATTGTGTAAGCAACTAGGTTAATAAATTCGAATACGTCAAAAGGACCAACATATCTTGGTGCTAATTTAGTAGACTTGCCAAAATTTATTAATCTCTTATGGGGTTTTACTCTTAAGAGTAATTTATCTCTCATCCAAAATATTCATGGTGTAAGCTTGGCATCAACATATATTTTATGTCTATCATTTACTTCTAATGTCTTTTTTATTAGCTTAATTTTCTCTTCCATTTTTTATTGCAGTTCTAGCCTAAAGCTAATCACATCTTCTAGTTTATCCCAACTAATAGGAGTTCAAAATTTTATGCCATCTATGCTTCAAAAGGAGTCATTTTAATTACAAAATGATATAATTTATTATAAGAAAAATCAACTAGTGGTATGCACTCCTCCCACTTATATTGTTGATCCATATAGTACATCCATATCAAGTCATCCAACACTTGATTGAGTCTTTCCATTTAACCATTTGTCTTCAAACGATAAGATAAAATTATGTTTAAATGAGTTCCTAGCATTGAAAACAAGGTTTTCCAGAACCTTGAAGTCGTCTATGCATTTCTATCTAAGATAATTTTTTCAAGAACTTCTTGTAGTCTAAAATTTTCTTGCACAATTTTTCTTGTTGTGATAGGTGCTCCATCTATAAAAAAATTTGGTATAAAGTGTGACACCTTTGTTAGTTTGTCTACTACCACTAGAATTACATCATACCTATTTCTTGACATGGGTAATCCTTGTACAAAATCCATGCTAATCACTTGTCATTTCCATTCAATAATTTCATGGGGGTATAAAAGTTTTGTCAGATGTTGATGTCCAACCTTGAACCACTCATTCTAAGCATCCCACTACAAACCTTGTTGCATCTTGTTTCATTATGTTTCTAGAAATAAATTGGTTTCACATCCACCAACAAATTTTTCACTCCCAAGTGACTAGGATATGGAGCATAATCTGCTTCTCACAAAAGTTCTAAAATCCTTCTAACTTGGAACATACATTCTTCCATTAAATCTAAAAATTCTATCAGACAAAAAATGATACCCCTTGTATATGTTGTCTTGTGGTTTTTGACAAGGCTTCCCTAACTTTCTCATAGAAATTACCTCTCGCAAAGTTTCTTAAAACCTCCTCTCAAAAATTGGAGTGAATTAAAACAATTTTGCAATGTGCCTCTGGCAACTTAGCGCATTGACAACTCGATTTTCCTTCCCCTTTATATATTTTTTTAAAAAGCATAATCAATAGTAGCTCCAACCATGGCCTTTTTTGAGAATTTAGATTTGGTTGGGTGAAAATATATTTGAGACCCTGATTATCATATTTTAGTTTGAAATTATTTTCTAACAAGTAATGTCTCCACACTTGGATAGCATGTACAATTGTTGTTAATTTCAAGTCATGTGAAGCATAGTTTTTCTCATAAGGTCTCAACTTCCTAGAATCATGTATGCCACTACCTAACCTTCTTACATAATTATGCCACCCAAACCTTCATTTGAGGAATCTATGATGACTAAAATATGACCTTTTTGGTCTAGTACTCTAAGGATAGGTGCAATACTAAATTTTTCCTTAAGAGTATAAAATTCCTCTTCACACTTCTCTAACCATTTAAATTGTTTCCCATCCCTTTGGAGAGATGTGATAGGGTTGGAACTATTAAAAAAGTTCAACACGAATTGTCTATAGTACCCAACCAAACCCATAAATCAATGCACTTCATGCACATTCTTAGGTACATGCCATTCTAAGATAGCCTTTATCTTCGAAAGATCTATTGCAATTCCTTCTGTAGAAACAATGTGACCCAAATATTGCACCTCTTTTTGAAAGAAGACCTACATTTTTATAGCTTACTTTACAACTTATGTTCTCTCAGTTATTGTTGTCAATCGAAAAACAAGATTTATCATAATAGGTAATGAACTAACTATAGTAACCACTAAAATTGTAATTCAATACCAAATGCAATCCAATTCAACCAATGAAGTACAATTAGCACAATGAAATCAATTAATAAATCAATGTCATTACCTTCCAATATGTCAAACATGATTTACCTCCATTTCTTGCTTTGCTCTTAGTTATGTGTGTACTACTTTACTTCAAGCTCAATACGAATGAATAAGATGAATAGATGCAAAACACCCAAGATTTATGGTTGGCCTTCAAAGAGGAATGAAGGATGCTTTTATAGAAAAGATTGATTTGAATGGACGATTAGGATTAAGAGGTGGATGATCAAGATCAAGGGTCAAGAATCCTTGAGAGGAATTGATGAATGAGCTAATTGACTGCAACTAGAGCTGCAGGGTTCTAGTTAAATGTTTTCATGGAGAATAGATTGAAGAGTTAAGGGATTTGATTGCTCAAAGGATTGATGTATTGATTAGTCAGTGAAGTGGAAGAGAGTATCTGTTATGAATGAGGTGGAAATGCATGAGATAATAATTAATTAAATAAATTAATCATTTGAGGAATGTGCAAGTGGGAATTAGATAAATAATTAAAAATATATATTTATTATTGAGGAATGGATAATGTTGAGGGAATATAGGATAATCCAAGGGGATCATCCCCTCGATGGGAACTTGGGGGCAACGCCCCCGAAAGCTAAATTTTATGTATATTTTATTATTATAAATCTGGACCATTCATCATTAGGTCTCAAATCTGACAGTCGATATTTTGTTGGCTTGACTTTCCCTAGAAGGCAACCCTATTTTATGAGGGCATTATATTACAACTATGTATTGTGATGTGTTTTGAGAGTCTAATAGTGATCATGTTGCCTATGGATCTATTGTTGGTGATACTCCTATCAGAAGCTTGCTTTGAAAGTATATTGTAATCTTCATGATTTCTAAATAATATATTGGGTAACTTTTGGAGTGTGGGGTTTTTCTCCCGAAAGAGTTTCCCCACATAAATCACTGTGTTCTGGTATGCATGATATTTATGTTTATTTTTGTTTAAGTTTTGTAACGGTTGTAAAGATTTGTAAATTTTTGCATTATCCTCCTCTCAAGATTAGTGTAAGAAATTATTTCACCATCTTAGCTTCCTTACTTTATTATCATAGAGCATTTTATTATGGGACAAGTGGATGTATGCACACCAAAGCATGAATTACAATGGCAGCTTTTGTTTCCCTTTGCCTAAAGATATGGATATATGGACAAGTTGATATATGTACACCAAGTTGAGACTAATCTTGGTGACATTAGTATTCGTATGTCAAATATTCAGACACATCTGACAAGGAGTGCGTAGATTCATACTAGTAATAATAGAACCTTGTTGAAATATGTGACGAATTAGCCATAGAGCATGTTAATCATGGTGCAAGAAAGAATTAGTTGACCTTCGACTTGCATAGGATGTTTTGATTATGCCAAATGGAACCCCAATCAAACACAAGGACCTTAGTTTCCCCAGTCCTATTATCAAGGAAAACAACAAATAGAAATCAACTGAAAGAAACATCATTATCCATCATCGCTGCTCTAATCACTTGTGGATATCATCAAATAGCATAGGAACATGACATAAGATAAATCAGATAAGATAAGAATTAACTAGACTAAACAAGTCCATAGCCATTTAGATCTTCTTGTCCATTGATATGTGTTTGATATGATTAAAAATATTATGTCTGATTTAAGGAGTGAAACATTTCATATAAGACGCCTGGTCCAGTTTCAGTAATGCAACAACCTAGAAGACAAACAATTTTTGATAAGGTAACATTTTGATAGATACATAGACAATTGATCATCCAGTTTGAAGGCTAGTTTGGTAGTTTTTTCTATTATTTCATGATTTTTTAAGCTCAGTTTCTATAAGAGGTTCTGTAGACACCTAAAAATGACCTAGGCTTGCAAGCTTCATTTTTACCACTTCCGTCCTAGCATAATTAATACATTTAATTATGTCCTTGGTCCACATTCGACTATTGATTAAATAATTCATAATTATTTAATTAATTCATGTCATTTAATTCTTCATGATTATTAAATAAATAAATTTCATTTATTTATTTATTTCATTTATTTATTAATTGGTGAACTCGACTCCGTTTTTCTGGTTTTTCGTACGTTTTTTTGTGTTTTATGTTGTTTTGCAGGTACAGGTACGGATTGACGCAACTATTTTTTAAAAACATCGTAATGCATTTGATGCGTCGCGACGCATCCGCTGACAACAGAGCCGCAATTGCCCTGATAAGCCGCAACTGACATTTGGAACGATGCATCTGATCAGTTGTGCCGCAATTGAAGTACAGAACAACGCATCTGCTCTGTTGCGCCGCATCTGACTGGTAAAATTTTTTCTTTCATTTTTGTCATTCAGATTTTTGGATTTTAGGGTTTTCTGGTTGCTGGTTTCTTTCTGGTTTTTATGGTTTTCTGATTTCCTGGTTTTTACTCCTGCATGTTAGCTAGATTAGCTTTTTGTGTTACTAATCTTCATTTGTAGCGTGTGGCAATCACTATTCAGGTGTCGAAGATAATTGCACTAAGAGACTACTAATCTTTTGTTTGCAGATTCAAATGTCAAAGACAAGATAAACAAACATTGTGCTTGTTTTTCATAGGTTAGCAAACATTTGATTTTGGTGCATATAAAAAAGAACACTCATGTCTTCTTTGATTGATTGTGTTTGCAAGATGGTAGGTGAGTATGCTCTCACTTGGTGAAAACCTCGTGATCAAAAAACCAGACCCATCTTTATTTGTTATTACCCTGACTTGGTATATCGGAGTATCCTCTCCCCTCGTGCTTTCGGGCAATCTTGGGTGTAAGAGAAACAATTACCAACTCTAGAAATTAGGCCTGTTTGGGGATTTCATCACCCCAACGCGACTCAAACCGGCAACAGAGCTAAAGCCAAGCTACCCCCGACCAGTATATAAATGTAAACCTTAAGGGAAAACCTAAGGTTGCTTGTGTGGATGTGTCATACGGACGGAGTTGTACTCCCTTAAACCCTATTGAGCTTAACCTCTTCAGGCTGGAGTGCCACCTTAATGGTGATTAATCTCTTGCCCCATGTATGGCCACTCGAACGGGGATCCCTAACTAAAAACTCTTGTATAGAAAGCCAAAATCCTTCTATTTGCTAGCGTAGCACTGGTCGGTGTGAAGGCATCCACACTTTCGTAGTTTGTAGTAGAGGTGATCAGCACGCCATGGGAGTTTCATGGGGGTTGGAAGCTTGGTTGGCCTGAGAAGAGAGTGCACTGTAAGGGGGAGCCCGTGCAGCCAAGCTTTTGAATTCACACGCTACAGATATGCAGTTGGGGAAACCCGCGTGGAATCTAGTGAATATTGTCACGACCTAACCTAGGATTGTGCTTATTTGATGTGTGTTTGGTTACATTTAAAACGCTGTGTTTTTCAAGTGTATTTTGGTTCTATCATAGTTCGAAACAAAACATTCTCCAAACAGATCAAAATTTCCATCAAAACGACAAGAAAATCATTTTGAAATTAAAATGAGTCGCATCTGTCGAACCGCAACTGATTTTTTGCAACACAACTTCTTTGTTAAACTACATCTGACACTTATAACGCCGCATCTGTAGGCATCGTGATGCATTTGAAAACTGAAAAGCCGCATATGCTAAATCAAGTCGCATCTGATAGTCCAAAAGTCGCAATCGAAAAAATGAACCGCATTTGCTAAACTGCGACGCATTTGCAGCTTCAAACGATGCATTTGCCTGTCAAAATTTTAAACTTTACATTCAACACCTGAGGTCTTCAACTTGTCAACCATTTGTCAAACACTGTTTTCTAGAAGATTCTGTCAAAAACCAAACTTGAAATTGCTCAAAGTCTTGACCATTAGTTTGCATTAGTCACCATAGGTTTCATCATCCTTCATTCTTTTTCGTTGCATACATTTGGCATTAGATCATCCCTAGGTTCACATTTTGCATACTTAGGATTAGGAAAATATTAAGCACACTTTGCAAAGTCATTGTTTTTGAAATTAGGCCCTCTTGGACTAAGTTATCAAACCCTATTTTTAGTCATTGTCCTCTTTTGTGAGATTTTTTCCAACTCAAAAGTCTAGTTAGGAAGACTCACTAGTCATTTAGACCTTGTCAACTTGTCATTTCCAACAAAGTCCTTTAGCAGTCAAAATCGAAAACAAAGTTTGAGCTTCAAAGTGCTTAGATAACCTTGTCTTACATTGCTACACATTGCATATCCTATTCACAAAAATCCAAAAACATTAGTCATTCTAGTCGTCATTTTGAACTTAGACTTCACGTAGTGTCATACTTGCATTTAGTTGTCATTCCCATTTGAGCAATCTCATTTATGGTCGAAACTAGACTTCAAAAACAAAAGAGACAAATGGAAAACTTTCGACAAGATCCCACGTTTACTGTCAACAATCCTCCACATGACCCAAACTGGACCTTTTACGATCCATTTTTAGACAATCAAACTCCAATGACAACACAATCCTCATCAAACAGTCCATTCGAACAATTCTTGCAAAAAGATGAAAATGGCCAACTACTTCAGGAAAATGTAGAGGCATTGACACAAGACCCAGAGGCCTGTCAGCTTGCTGAAGCAATGGTCCGTTAGGGTAGAGACAAATTCTTAGCTATGCTCTTGAGTGAAGGAGCTAAGTTACCACAAGGATTTGACGTTAACACGCTAAATTTGACACATCCTGACCCTAATGCCAACAACGCACATAACATGTCACATAGTGGTCAACTTCCAAACACTACGAGCAATACTTCCTTTGGGACCACAACGACGGTGCATACCACTCCCAACGTCCCAAACACCCCCAACATCCCCAACACCACAAATCTCACGACAGTCAATACCACGATAGTAAATGCCACGGGGGCATCATCAAGTCACAACAATCCCCCCTTGATAGTTTCATCTACTACCATGAGTACACCTTTGATGCATCCGCTCAGTGGGATTTCACAAAATCCTTTGGGAGGAGGCACAAGACGTGTATTTATCCAAGGACAACAACAAAACGTTAACACGACAACATAGTCAAATGTCATTGCTTCCCAAGGTACAAACACAAACGTTCCCCTTGTACAAAATCAACAATTTACACAAGGTGGCCAAATAACACAACCCATGACATCATTAACACACCATAACATCCATGGTCATAACATCCCCCAAATAACGACACACATGGCTGGGGAACACATCCCAACCTACTCATCTAACACTCATACTCATCAACATACACCCAATCATAACTTTCAATATCAACATACACCCAATCATAACTTCCAATACCAACAACATGTCAATCCGCACACGTCATACATACCACAACAATCCATACCGCCACAATACACCAATATTCACGCACAACAAACAAGAACACATGGTGTACTAGGTAATCCAACATACGGAAACATAAACGACCCTGATATGGACGCCCTCAAAACAAGAATGAGGGATATGGAGAAAACTATCCAAAACATGTACATTTCAGACAGGAAATCAGAAATATCATATGACCTAAATGTATACCCATTTGACACGAGCTTATACATGCCTCCATTTCCGCCAGGAGATGTGTCACCCAACTTCACAAAATATAGAGGCAAGACAAATCCCATTGAACATGTTCGTGAATTCGCAACTAATTGTATGGACATCACCTACGAACAAACATACTTGATGAGACTTTTTTCTAAAATTCTGGCAGGTCAAGCCCTTGAATGGTTTTCAACTCAAAAGGATATCCAGACATGGGATGAGCTCAAACAAAAATTCATAAGAAATTATGCGTACAACATCGACATGGATACCTCTATCACTAGCTTGTGCAATCTCACACAAGAGGATGCTGGTGAGACATTTATTCCATTCTTTCAAAAATGGAGAAGCCTCGCTAGTTGATGTCACATTGATATCCCCGAAAGGGAAAAAGTCGACATGTTTGTCCAAACACTTCTAGGGCCCCTAAAATTTGCATTGCAAATACATTGTTGCACAAACTTCACAGAATTAGTTGAAAAAGGGGTCCAGATTGAGAAAGCCCTTATCGCAAGGGGAGAACTGAGATATGGTTCCAAAAACACAAATGTCAATCCACCCGCCGACAAAAACAAATATTGGGTTAAAAATAAGCACGTTACAAACGACGGTGTTGTCGACACCAAGACTGCAAACACTGTAGGTCCTGTATTGGCCCTGAAAGGGGTTCAACAACAAAACAGACCAACAATGACATTGACACCTCCTCCCAATAATTTTTCAAACAACCAAAGCGGTCAAAATAATCAGGGACAATACCGTCAGATGAGACAATTTCCTAGGGGTCGCACATACACCCATTTGGGTGAACCCATTGAAGAGGTCCTTAAGAAATGCCTCCAACATGGGGTCATCATACTTCCGGAAATAAAACCGTATGACCCAGGACAATTCAAACTAGCATGGTGGAATGACAATGCACTTTGCGAATACCATCGAGCAAAAGGGCATACAACCTCTAACTGTCGACAATTGAAAAACATAATACAAGATCTTATTGAAAGTCACACCATCGAAGTAGGTGGATCACAATTCGCCTCCAATTCAGATCATACCATCCACAAGAATCCACTGCAGGACCATGGTTCTCATAATGCTTCCACTTCAGATCCACATAATCAAGCTAACTTCGCCCGAGTCAAGTACGACTATTCTGGTGGACCTATTATAAACAATGTCCGAACTGAAAATGAATACATCAATACCATTACGGTTAGAAGAGCACCCCAATGCAACGCTACTACTCGAAGTGGCAAGGTCACCATAGCTGGTCCACCTCCCGCTAGACAAGCCAAAATCACTATACCGGGCCCATCGGCTAAACAATCACAACCAGCTCCATCTGCTAAATAGCTAAAACCTGTCCCAACCATACAACAGTGGAAACCCAAAAGTTAGTTCAACCTCATCGACCAGCTAGGAAAAACTCCCGCGCAAATATCTATCCTTGAGCTGCTTTGTATTTCTCCCGCGCACAAAGAGATCCTAGATAAAACTCTCCTAGAGTCGTCAGTCCCCAAGGACATCGATGCCAATCAATTTGAAACTATGGTGGGATATCTCACTACGCCGCACCATGTCACCTTCTCGGACCAAGATTACTCATCACATAAAACCAACCACAATTATGCGTTACACATAGAAACTTTTGTCCACAAGCACAAAGTTAGACGGGTTTTAGTAGATGGCGGAGCAGGGTTGAACATATGCTCCCTCAAACTGGTTAAGGCTCTAGGGTTCTCTGATGCATGCATAGACCCAACAAAAAGTATAGTGATCAAAGCATACGATGATGAGGAACGCTCTTCACGGGGCGTTATCTCTCTCCCTATCAGAGTGGGACCGGTCATTGTAGACACAACCTACCAGGTCCTAGATTTGGAACTACCGTATAACATATTGCTAGGCGTCCATGGATTCACACCTTAAAAGTCGTCCCGTCTACATACCATCAATGCCTAAAGTTTCCTTTTGATGGTACAGAAGTAACTATATACAGAGACCCTGACCCTTTCCAATATTGTACAAACTTAAGGGGTATCTCCAAAAATCGAGTACCTATTAACCGAGAAGCACCTGGCTCCTCGTCATCCAAGTACATCGACCCATCCACACTCACGTTATCTTCCACATCCGCTCCATCCATGTCTTCCGCCATACCATCACCTTCTACTAGCCCTAAGACTAAATCCACTGTCAAAATCCAGGACCTTGGCTACGGAGAATTCAAACTAAATACAGCATACAACATAACAACAATACCCACGACTCCAAAGATATATGGTCGGCCATGCTTCAGAATGGAACCTCATGAAACTTTCAAAGTCCCACCGAATACAGTTTTTATCAAGTGGGGAGACATGAGTGATGAAGACCTTGCTGACATCATAGGATGGATCTATAAGGATATTGTTGCATTACCTCCATTACCAATTCAAAGATATGGCAAAGGTTACAACATCATGAAGGCTAAAGGCTACGATGGTACTAGTGACCTTGGAAAAAATAAAACTGGTCGAAGGGAACCCATAGAACCTTTTCAAATTCTGAAGTATCTTGGATTAGGGTTTGGATCACTCGACAATGACGATCGACGTACCTCTGGATTTTCAAATGAGCGAGTACATGCTTCTGACAGTGTCGAGACTACTAGGGAAACCCTCACCGAAATAGACTCCCATGAGTGGGAATTTGGCTCAGAACGATCCCTAAGTGACTGTTGTCTTGTGATTTGTTTGTCGAACTAGGTGAATTGACCTCTGAACAATGATTTTGGCAAACATTCAAAATTGAACAAGCACCAAATAGTCAAAGTCCCACTACCACTTCCCACGACATACAACACCCGTCATTTGAACCCCATCCGTCTAATCCATCCGAGGTATCAGATGACATTGACAACCAGGACTCTAAAACCTTTACTCCTTACTTTGATAACGAATATGACACTAGTGAAGGAGAATATTGGATAGAGTCCAATGTCGAGTTGGATGATGATAACCTCATCTACAACATCATTGAATCCATATGCATGTTGTCCGCATCCTCACCCCAATTCACTAGCCTTGACGATGGCATCTCCTTAGTGTACCCTGAGCTAGTCAATTAGGACCAACAAGGATCGCCAGTGCTAGATACATTTTAGAATGATGAGGCAATTACTGAATTTATGGGACTGAGAGAAGGCATACCCGGTGGGGACCACAAATCTGGATTCACCATTGATTTAGACTGCACCACATACTTCGACGAGACTGTTCAGTCCTCTAGTCGCAAAAGTAAAAATAAAGTAAAAAATGAAACGTCTCTAGGTGAAAACCGAAAGGCACCTCTTGACGATAAAATAGTAAACACCTCTTGATGATAAAATAGTAAAAATAAAGGACATATCTATGGGTGAAAACCTCTCTGAGGCGCCCAAAGATGGAGGACTGGACTTTCTCCCTGTGCAATAGGAGAAATCGGCTATGCTTATTGAGGACACAATAGAGGATAACATTTCAATTGCAGAAGACCCCAAGATGGTCATATTTGCTGCATCACTGACTGATGAAGAGAAACCAGAATTTCATAAATTCTTTGCAGAATGAAAAATCAATTTCGCGTGGTCCTATGCTGACATGCCAGGATTGGACCTAGAACTGGTTCTGCATCATCTCCCACTATTACCTAATGCTAAACCAGTCAAGCAGAAGTTGTGCAAAATGCACCCCCAAGTTGCCCTATTGGTCAAGGCCGAGTTAAAGAAATTGCTAGATGTTGGATTCATAAGGTCTATTGACTATGCTGAATGGATTTCTAATCTGGTCCCAGTCACAAAGCCAAATGGATTGATCCATGTATGTACAGATTTCTGAGACCTAAATAAAGCATGTCCAAAGGATGACTTTCCTTTGCCAAACATTGACATTATAGTGGATCTTACTGCAGGGTATGAGATGCTATTCCTAATGGATGGTTTCTCCGATTATAATCAAATCCGCATTGCTCCTGAGGATCAACACAAAACGGCATTTACTTGCCCATGGGGTACATACTGTTGGAACGTCATGCCCTTTGGTCTCAAAAATGCGGGTGCCACATATCAAAGGGCTATGACCACGATCTTCCATGACATGATGCACAAATAATGGAGGATTATGTAGATGACCTATTGGCCAAATCAACAACAAGGAAAGATCATTTGAAGGTACTCGACATAATTTTCAAGAGACTTGAAGAGTACAAAGTCCGGCTAAACCCTAAGAAGTGTGTTTTTGGGGTCACATTAGGTAAACTATTGGGATACATAGTTTCCCGAAGAGGCATAGAGGTTTTTCCGGCAAAGGTCAAAGCAATCATAGACATGCCTCCACCCAGAGGGATTAGTGAACTCAGAACTCTGCAAGGCAGAGTATAATCTATTCGTCGTTTCATAGCCCAATTGGCAGACAAGTGTCATCCGTTCCAGTATCTATTGCGCAAAGGTGTCCCCTTTGTATGGACAGATAAATGTCAAGAGGCCTTCCAGCAAATAAAAAATTACCTACTATCAACACCAGTCCTCATGCCTCCTATTCATGGAAAGCCATTGATTCTATACATCTCGACTACTAGTTCAGCACTGGGGGCATTGCTAGCCCAAAATGATCATGACGGAAAAGAAAGAGCAATCTATTACATCATCCACACACTGATAGGCTATGAGTTGAACTACACATACATTGAATGTGCATGTCTCGATGTTGTCTTTGCATCCCAAAAACTAAGACACTATATGCTTAGTCATCAGACACAACTGGTCACCAAGATTGATCCACTGAAATATCTACTAAGTTGGGCGGCATTAACAGGTCGATTGGAAAAATGGGTCATGATACTAAGCGAGTATGACATACAATCTGTCGAATGTAAGGCAATAAAAGGACAGGTAATAGCAGATCAACTGGCAGATGCACCAATCCAAGTCACTCATCCACTAGTGATTGATTTTCCTGATGAGTCCATTTTTCATGCTGAACCGGCAGTACCATGGAAGCTATATTTTGATGGGTCTCATACTGGTCATGGCTCAGGCGCTGGAATATTGTTTATCACACCACAGGGGGATTCAATTCCTAAATCATTTCGGATTGCCTTCCCTTGTACAAATAACATTGCCGAATATGAAGCACTAGTCACAGGTCTTAAGTTGGCAATCAAATGGAAAATTTAGATGTTGCTTGTATTCGGGGATTCCCAACTCGTGATCAACCAAGTGAATGATGACTATGAAACAAAGGATGAGAAGTTGCTTCCATACAAGAGGATGGTGGATAGTTTCCTGACATACTTCCAATTGATTTCTTTTGAACAAATCCCTAGGGCACAAAATAAGGCAGCTGATGCAATGGCTACTATTAGTTCTCTCTTGGACATCCCTAAAAATGTGTCACAATTTTAGTTCTTAGTAGAACAACTTTTGATACCGGCATATGATATTCCAGAATCAGAAATGGTTTGCGAGCTTGTTGGTCCCAACTCTCCTTGGTATCGGGACATTTACAACTACCTAAAATCTCAAACCCTTCCACCGAACCTGTCCAATAACCAAAGGAAGTCTTTCATTAGAAAATCTGCACGGTATGCCATTGTCAGTGACACCCTATACCGCCGTAGTTTCGACGATACCCTCCTTAGATGTCTTGACACCGACGAAGCATGTACGACCTTACAAGAAGTGCACGATGGTATATGCGGATCTCATTCGAGTGGTCCTACTCTGGCTAAGAAGGTAATGAGACTCGGGTATTATTGGTCGACCATGGAAAATGATGCAATTGAATATGTCAGGACTTGTCAAAAATGTCAAATTCACAGTGATTTGGTCCATGCTCCAGCACAAGAACTTTGGCCGATCACTTCTCCTTGGCCCTTCGCTCAATGGGGACTCAACTTCATGGGTAAGATTCATCCAACCTCATCCAACGGCCACAAATTCATTATTACCGCCACTGAGTATTTCACAAAGTGGATTGAAGCCATCCCATTGACATATATTACCGACAAACAAATATCGAAGTTCATCCTTAACTACATCATTTGTTGGTATGGCCTTCCGCAATCCATCATCATTGACAACAGACGTCTGTTTAAAAACCAAGACGTACGTGAGTTATGTGAGCGATTCCATATCCAACACCACTTTTCATCTCCATACTACCCACAAGGAAACGACCAAGCTGAGGCATCCAATAAAACCATTGTCAAGATCCTAAAAATGACTGTCAATGACGCTAGCCGTGACTGGCACATACAACTCAACCCTGTTCTGTGGGCTTACCGAACTAGCATTCGTACGCCTACAGGGGCCACCCCATTTCCCTAGTCTTTGGCGCTGAGGCCATCTTACCCATTGAGGTCGAAATTCCTTCGCTATGAGTCTCCCTGAAGGGTCTAACTAATGAAGAGGAGTATCGACAATCACACTTGCATGAGCTGGAAATGCTGGAAGAAAGACAAAAAAATTCACTAAACCATCTCCAAGCATATCAAAACCGTCTTTGTCGCAGTTACAATAAAAAGGTTATGGTCAGAAAGTTTGACATTGGCGACTTGGTTCTCATGCAGAACCCCAAGAACCAAGCTGATAGAGAAAAGCCAGGAAAATTTGAACCAAACTGGCTGGGTCCCTATATTATCATATCTTCTTTTGGTTCTGGAGCTTATCAATTGGCAACTCCATATGGGGAATAGTTGACAGAGCCCATCAACAGTTTACACCTCTGAAAGTTCTATGCATAGCATCAGAGGATGGAGCTAAAAGCCATAAAATACAAAAAAAAATTTGAAAAATTAAAAAATCGTCACCCTGATGAAAACCTGGCAAACATGCATCTTGGTGACACCAAAAAAATTAAAAAGTCAAGAAAATAGTAAAGAGAAAAATGATTCGTTCAATAGTGAAAACCTGGCAAACAGGCGCTTTGGACAAGTACCATGGTGAAAACATGGCAAACAGGCGCCATGCGTAATCAATCATTGCTCTGCCATCTACTGTCACTTTGTCTAACTTGGCCTAGGATGAAAGGTATTTTCGCCATTATTCTGCAAATTGCCACCACATCCTACCCTACCTGTCATAGTAGATAAATGATTGACATCAAGTCCTGACGACTGTCCATCTAGTAAGTCAGCAACATCCCGTCTATATTCCCTACAAATGGCTAAGTCTTGGACCTGACTGGGGGCAAAACATTTATCATGAAACTGCAGTGGATGTCGCACATGATCTTGGAAATTGGAAAAAAGTCCTGAAAAAAGACAAAAACATCGCAAAATGTCCTGAACAAAGACCAAAAAACATCGCAAAATGTCCTGAAAAAAGACCTAAAAATCATAAAACATCCTGAAGAAAACCACAACAAATCATCAGACTGCTCGAAAAGCGCAAACACATTGTCATCTCTTGTCAAAGTCGATCATATCAATCAGTCTTTGTCATTTGTCCGAACTACGTTGTCTCTGCGCATTTGCTACGTAGGCAAGAATCACATTTGAGTCCCTGAGACATTAGGTCAGTCCTTTTAGGTTTGTCAAAATAAAATCATGACGCAATCTTTGCTCATCAAGAGAAATTCATTGGTCATGTCAAACTACGAGGGTCTCTGAGTGTATGACGTAGGCAAGGCCATCTGTTGATGAGCCCTCGAGGCCGCACTAGGTCAATCCATTAGGGTTCATGGCACTACACAGGCACACACATCAAAAGTCTTCAATCATTTTCCACATGGGAAAACTCCTAAAACAAAATAAAACAATCACTTATTCAGCATGGCAATCTCATTAGCGCATCACTCATATCATCAAGGCAATATCGGCATATAGTCAAACACAAGTCAAACTCGGTCAAATCAAGTCAAATCATCATAAATCGGTCAAACTGTAAAATTTCGGTTAGTCTTCAGATGAGTCCTTCTGAACGATAACCTCTGTCATTTACGCCTTAGGATGTGTCCTTCCTAGGCGTCGTCATCATCATTCGACATTTTGAGTGATCCTCTTGACATCTAAAGATCACTCCTCATGACATCAGTATTCTTCAGATGTGTCCTTCTGAAGAACCAACTCTGTCATTTATGCCTTAGGATGCATCCTTCCTAAGCATCGTCATTATTTCGAGAGACCCCTTACGACCATTAGGGATCAACTCCTCTCGTCATCGGCATTATTCAGGATGTGTCCTTCCTGAATTCACCAATTCTCGACATTTTCCAAGGTCATCAAAACTTTAAACATTTCAACATCTTGACATTATCAAACATGGCATCTTGGCATCCAAACAATGGATATCCAGACGCACTTGGCAAACACTTGACAATTGTCTTTTAGTTTTTATCGTGATATTAGTTTTTCGGTGAGATCCCACTAAGTAGGATTTAGAGAAGCAGCGACGTTCATGTCAATTGACACGCATGACTACTAGTTTCTCAGCGAGGTCCTAATTTTGGGATTTAGAAAAATAACGACATATCATGGTAAGGACTCTTTCTTTTTGTATTTTGACAATCATGCTACTAGTTTCTCTAGGATGTCCTGGAAACATGATTTAGAGAAGCAGCAACGTTTCATGATTTGTCCTTGTCTTTTTTCTGCATGTGGTTGATTATGGCAAAAAGACTGGGGCAAGCACGCTCCTAGTATGAGTCATGATCATCCTTTTTTGTGACTGTTTGTCTTACGTGATGGTACAACCTTGCACACCTTGATCTATGTCATATCATGGTGTTTCTTGGCCATTACAATAGTCTTCCCAATGATGATTAAGAGCAATAAGTAGTAATGTCCTATGGTAAAGCTTTGAAGGATTTGGTCTAGGAATTAACATGCATTTTCGTAGGTCTCGTCATCTTCTCCTCTTTGGTCTGGTCATCTTCTCTCATCAAGTTTTGTCATTTTCTCTCGTCCATCTCACGATGATATCCTGTGACATCCAAAAACATAAGTGCATACATGATCATATAAATATTGCATTAGGTCCATACATATATTATCCATGGCATTAAATCATATACATAATTGCAAACATTGCATTATCATAATCATCAACATTGCATCTTTTACTAAATACATTATGCACATCATTAACATAGTCATATAAATAAGCATTGCATTATCATGGCATCAATATCACAACATAAGCATCATAGGACATACATGGCATCATAAACGAACATCATACATCATACATATCATAAAGCATTAAATCAAAGAACATCACATAACACATGTAGGTCGCATCAAAACTGCATCATCAT
Organism: Sequoia sempervirens; assembly: GCA_007258455.2. Lineage (NCBI taxonomy): Eukaryota > Viridiplantae > Streptophyta > Pinopsida > Cupressales > Cupressaceae > Sequoia > Sequoia sempervirens. The sequence continues at coordinate 32,544 of VDFB02106916.1, read as the reverse complement.
ATAGTATCATCTCAAAAATGTACAATGTCATAGGATAAAGTCATGGGATATCCCAAAAATGGAGCTCACAGGCTCAATAATATGCATAGTGTGTCATAATAACAAAATGCCCCTAGGGTAGACTCTCATCATCCCCTCGAGGTGAAGAATGTGGCGGCTAAATCTCTGTCACTGGCTCTGAAGCAATAGGTGGACCTGTCGCAACCTCTGCCTATGCCACTGTCAGAACTGAGAAGGCAGGTGTCATCTCAACAGTATAGAACATCTGTGATGTCACTACGGCCAGACTCTGAGAAGTAGAGGGATCAACCACTGGCAGCTGTACCTGTCCTGACCTCTGCACTGAACCAGTTGACCCATGACTGTGCCTTGAATGGTGACTCAGAGTGTGCCTGCGGGAATGATGGGACCTGTGCCCTGAAGTGTGCCCTATCGAGGTAGACCCTCCGACACTAGTATGACTCCTAGTACCACTGCCACTGCCTAACCTATGCCCACTTCCTGTCCTCGACTGTGACCGGGACAAGGTAGGATCCCGCCGCTCTGGTGGCACTGCCTGCTCATATAGGGTCCTATACTGCCGTAGTCTAGTGCTCACCCTGGAAAGCTCACGAGCCATGTCTCCCATAGGCCCTGTGCATAATGCTGCAAACTCTGTACACCACTGAGCTGCATCCTGCTGACGGATCACCGCCTGATCCCGCTCTACCCGGGCTACCTCCAGAGCTGACTGCAATGACCTGACCTGTGCTGTGCTTGCGTCCAGTCTCTGCTATAGGTCTGCTACCTGTTGATCTGCTGTGGCATCCTGCGGCAACCCTGAGATGGACGGTATCTCATCCTCCCCCTCCACCATCCGATATCTGAGGAGTCTCTCGGCCTCATCCATAGCCTCGTCCTCGTCATCATCATCATCACCCACCTCCTCCTCCTGCCCTCCGACATCCACCTCTGGCTCCCCCTCATGCCTCTCCTCCGCCTCCCCCTCATGCCTCTCCACCTCCACCTCCACATCCACCTCTGGCTCCTCCTCGTGCCTCTCCTCTGCCTCCCCCTCATGCCTCTCCTCCTCCTGTCTCTCCCCACCCTCTCCCTCCTGTCTGGGCTGCTCCTCTCTCTCCCCCTCCTCATCAGCCTCGGGGATAGCATCTAAGGCAACCCTCACCACACGTTGTCGTACCCTCCAGACCTGTCTCTTCCCATCCCACCATCGCGTCCGTCTGTCTCCGCTATCATCCCCACCCCTGCCTCTGTCTCTGCCTCTATTTCCACCCCTGCCTCTGTCTCTCCCTCCATCTCCACCCCTGCCTCCATCTCTGCCTCCGTCTCCACCCCTCCCTCTATCTCTGCCCCTGCCTCTACCTCTCCCTCTGCCTCCATCTCTGCCTCTGCCACCTCGCCTGGCTCGTGGCACCCGTGGAATAACTGACTGTCTGTCCACTGGTGCTAGCCTGTCAGGATCTGTCAATGGCATAGGTCTGCGTGCCTGCCACCATAAATCATAAGCCGACGTCGTCCCAGGATCAGCTACTCCTCCTCTCCATCCCCATGCCTGGGCTACTAGCATGTCAATCTGCTGTGTTGCAAATGCCACTGGGATGGCTGGCCCCCACGCATACTCTCTGGAAGACCTGGCGTACTCTGTTGTCCCCGCAAGTACATCCTGCTGCTCCCCGAACTACCTAAGGACACGCTGTGGGAGGTACATCTCAATGATCAATGATGTCTACACTGTCCTGCCAATTAGATATCTATATTGTCTGCAGAAGCTGAGGTGCTCGTCCTCATCATCCCATGCCTCACAATCTCTGTACAGCCTCCAGATGAATGTCACCATAGTGTCGATCCTATGCCGCCACCAACCGGTCTCACTCATCCATGTCTGGTGTAGCGCACCGGCATAGTAGTAAGCGTAGGGCATACCATCAGCCAATTGCGGTCTCTCAATGGGAGGTTGAAATATGGCAATGTGCTCCCATGCCTAGATCATCATCAATGTGGTCCCATAGGAGATACTCTCTCCTCTCTTGTATGCAACATTGTGCAACTGATGGTAGAGTGTCCCAAGTAAGCAAGGACCCCAAGCGTAAACTATCATGTCCCGTCTCATGCCAACCAGGACGTCTCCCCACCCAATGGGAAATCCATGTCCCCGGCGGTCAGGAACCAAAATACCAGCAATCAGAGTTGACAGGAAGGCATCGAAGCGCCCATAGTGATCCGCCATGAACTCCCATCGGATCTCATAGCCCTAAATCCCCAGTCTTGCACCCTGATCTCGATAGTAGGCATGGAAGGTCTGCTCGCCATGTCGTGGATCGTAGATGATCCACTCCCCGCGAATCGGCACTCGCAAAATACGGTAGACATCCTCTAAGATGATGGTAGCCTCACCCATCGGCAGGTGGAAGGAGCAGGTCTTTGAGTGCCACCGCTCACACAACGCCGTCAGCAGACCCCTGTTCGCCCGAATGGCGGGCATGAACGCAACATAGAATAAACCCAGTCGCATCAATCGTCGCCGCTCTCGCGGGCCCAACTGATCAGCAAACCGAAAGGTGGTCGGTCTACTCTCTCTCATATAGATAGGGGCAAGCTGCCTCTGCAAAAAGATGAACAATGCATCAGTACTCTTGGGACAACTGTCAGCATCATGAAAAGCATCTAAGGATACGAAATATCAAAATCAACTAAGGTTAAGGTAAATTAAAAATGCATCACATTCAGGCAATTGCGTCTCAAAATGTCAATTGCGTCGTACCGTACATCAAATGCGGTCCACAATGGAAAATGCATCACATTTTAACATTTGTGTCACGAAATTTGGCGACTGCATTGTATTAAGGAAATTGCGTTACATAATTACAATTGCATCGATAAAAACATCGAATGCGTTACAATTTGTCAATTGCGGCATTCAGGAAATCAATTGCGACACGAAATGTCAAATGTGTCGCAGAAATTGTCAAATGCGGCGCAACCGACCGGGTTATGTTATTTTGTCTTGGCACTTGCGTTGCGACGCATCAAATGCGTCGAACGCGTAGGCAGTTGTGGCTTACGCGAATGCATATGCATCGCGGTGCAGACATTGACTATCCTAGAAAGCTAAAAATGGCACGCAAAACAAAAAAATGACAAAGCAAGGCAGGGGTACATACCGTTGGCTCTGAGCCCTTTGGCTGTCTGAAGGTCCGCACGATCTCCCCGCGGTGCTCTGACACTAGAATCACCATCCTCGCTGCTGCTCCTGTTGCTCTGAACTCTCGAATTTCGCAAGGTGAATAGTAAAAGTGAATTGACTTTTACACCTTTGTCAACCTATTTATAAGGTCAAAATGACATTTTTCAAACAAGGTCAATACTGGAGGCTCATTTGACCACCTTTGACTTCCTCGTTAGTTGCTTTAAACATGTTAGAATCTGAAACTGACTGTGCCGTTGTTTTTTTGGTAATTAAATTGATTTATCGGGACCCTTTGCAATTTTTTTCTGTCGCCGACCCAAAATTTGAAAATTTCCCGAGGGGGCAATGATACTCCGTACCTTTATTGGGGCATGGCTTTGACTTATTTTCTTCGTCACAATGTGACAAGCAACATTATGACAAAGAGGGGCAAAATGTAGACACCTAAAAATGACCTAGGCCTGCAAGCTTCATTTTTACCACTTTCGTCCTAGCATAATTAATACATTTAATTATGTCCTTGGTCCACATTCGACTATTGATTAAATAATTCATAATTATTTAATTAATTCATGTCATTTAATTCTTCATGATTATTAAATAAATAAATTTTATTTATTTATTAAATACGTTATTAATTGTCTAAGTCTTCTCTTAATTAAATAAATTTCTTAATTTATTTAATTTCCCTTTCTACATTTATTTCTTCCTAATTATTAAATAAATGAATTACATTTATTTATTTAATATGTCACTAACTGTCATAATTAAATAAATTGATTAATTTATTTAATTAGTTAATCTTATTTTTTAAATTAAATAATTAAATTTAATTATTTAATTGCCAATTTAATATTCCTCTCATTTTAAATAAATCAATTATTTAAAATGTCATCACAATCTTAACTGTCAGTCCATTTTGGTAAATAATCTAAAAAAGATTATTTATTTGTCTCATAAAATCCATAATTTGAATTAATTTAATTCAAATTAGTAACTAATCTTCCAAAAATCAAGTAATCAGGCAAATTCTTGATTTTCCAAATCTGCTTTTTAGTTCAACTCTTATCTCTTTGATTTTTCGAATCTCGCAAATCAGACAATCTTTATCTTCTTGATTTTCGAAAATCCTTATTTTCTAATTAATTTATCTCATTTATTCTCCACCGTCGATCCGATTATCTGAGACATTGATTAAGGATTTTTCCCTAACCCGATTCTCAGATTTAATCTGGACCTCTCGTTCTAGGTCTTTCTTAGAATTCAATCTCATCCGTCCACTCAAAATTGTGTTTTCTATAAAAGACAATTTTGCTCATAATTTCGGGATCTGGTCATTTTTAATATAGGCATTATAGTCATTTTAGCATTGATAGTCATTATTTTCATTCATCATATTGTCATAGACATAGGCATTTATCAAATCCTTCAACATTTGCATAGGGCTTTGGCATTAGTATAGGTTGCTCATTTGAAATCTGAGGGCCTCATTGACTTGCTGCAAACTAGAAGGTGCTATGAAGGTGAAGCATGGAAGGAAAGGAAGGTATAATCGTTCTTTATTTTGATTTTCCATTGTTCTTGATAGCCTCTTTGGATTTTTGGATGTTTATTATCTCATAAGCTAACAATCTAATTTTCCATTGATATAGGTTCCATTTGTGTTTTATCGACATGTCAGTTCTTGACAAGGGATAGTTTTATTATGGAATATGAAAATTGTGTTGAAGTTTATTATGACAGACCCTAAGGGATAGACCAAAGCCTCAAGGGCTCATCAATGATGGCCTTTCCTACTTGATACATGTAGAGGCTATGTAGTTTGACTATTTGGACTAACATTAGCACATGCTTGATGGTCAATGTTGTTTTTGACATTCTATGACTATTTTGGATTTTTCAAGGATTGGGTTTTACTAAATGTTTTGATATTTTCTTATTTTATTGTGATAATTTCCTCTAATACCATGTCTAAGATCCTTTTAAAAATCTAGGTTGAGGATTGCCCCTAGTCTGGTACAAGACTAGTTATTATGAAGGGATGAATATGGTAAGTAGTTGATGCTAAATGTTAATCATTCTCAGGCCATGAGAAGAGTGAGAAAGCTTTTATTATGAAGGAGCCTATGCTCAAGTTGTTATGAATGGGATTTGATATCAATAATGATAGATGGTAGAGTGAAGACCGACTACACACGGTGCTTGTTTTCCAGGTTTTAACCATGGTACTTATCCAAAGTGCCATCGAAATGGTTTTCACTATAGGATAGATTATTTTTCTTTTTCTTTTCCTTTTTTTCTTTTTTGATTTTGATATCACACAAAACGCCTGTTTGCCAAGTTTTCATCAATGTGACATTTTGTTGGAATTCGATGATGTGATGATCATGGTGAATTCTCTTCAGGAAATGCAAGTCGATGGTCGATAGATGGATGCAGATGGTATAAAATGGAAGATGGGGGATGTGATATGTTACAAGTAGGAGGAGCTAAAGTATGATCAATAGAATGCACACTACATGGACCATCATACTTCCCTCAAAGAGGAGATTGGAAACCCAATGGATTAGAGCACATCAAGGGGTAGTCATCAAAGGTACGTTAAGTGACATTGCTGAGAGAATTATTGTGAGATGGTGGATTTATGCAGGTAGGTGGATCCAATAATTTGTTCAAATTGTGGAATAATGAGGTGGATAGAAATGTTGGATCAACAAGCTCATATCGTGATGGACCTCTTTTACATATTGGATCAACAAGCTCATATCATGATGGCCTTCTTTTATAATATTTAATGGTGAAAATGAACTATTTTTCCCAACAAATCTAAATAACCACATATATTTCAAAACTTGCAAAACAACCCTTGAATTCAATATGGAATGGAAATTTCTTACAATAACAGAAAGGAAAAGAATAAATATTGGAAGAGATGGGAGTTAGTCGAAAAGAGTTAATTTTAGTTTGGAAAAGAAATCAGTTCATATTAGTTATTTAATTTTAAAATATTTCTATTAATTTTAATTTTAATTTTAAATTGTGAGTTGCAATCATATTTGTATTTTGTAAGATGAAAAGATAAACTTTGAAAATTATTAATAAAACCTTAGGATTAGTATATAACATTTGAGTTTCTTTATTAAAGTTTTAGTTAAAGATTAGAACTTATTAGATTAATTATAAAAAATTATTAATAATAAAATATCCCTAACATTAGAGATGAATATACTAACTTAAGAAATTTTACCATCTATTAGATTTTCTCAATAAAACTTATAGTAATATCAAGAGAATTTAAATGTTTAGTTTTTAGCTTGTCGAGGAGGAAGTTTAGAAAACATTTTAATTGGGATGAAATTTTAAATTGTTCACATCCTTAAGAAGATTTGAAGTTGAGTTCTAAATTGAAATGATTAAAATCTCCCTCCCATGCGATTTAAATGGATCTAAATATGTGTATTAACTAGAGTTTAAATTTGCATTGCATGTTCTAATGTTTTGACATGTTATTTTTTATAAAAACAAAGTAATTTATCTACATGTGTTTAATATAATAGATAAATAATATGGTTAGAGTATAATGGGCAACTTAATCTTACATCCATATTTATACTATTTATAATATTAATTATTTTTAATTATAATGATAATATTAGTATTATCATTATAATTAAAAAGTAGTAATTGAGATAATAATATTATTCTCTAGTAAAATCTTAATAATTTTAATATGTGATTAGATATTTAAGTCAAGAGGCTTCTTACACTCACATAATGTATTGCAGTACATTTTTATTCTTTGCATTTAATTTGACGTTCAAATGAAATGCAATTCGCGATAAAATCTTGTTTACCTATTTTATTACATTCAGAAATGTTTGTACTTTGTATATAAAATCAAAAAGTATGGATAGAAGCAAAGATGAAAATGCAACTCTTATTTAAATAAAGAGATTTAAATAAAAAACAAGAGGAAAAAATAAAATAGAAAGATTGTTTTTATATCTAAATTTAAAATGAATATGAAATTTTATTTAATTCATCTGTATAGATAATCACTACAATTTAATTAATTATTTAAAAACTAAATAATATATTTTTATAAATTTTAGAAATTAAAATTTAATTTAATTTTAGAATAAAATTTAAGTTTTCAAGATATTGTGGTGATTTTTCTTGCAAAACATATTAAAGAGATTTAAACCAAAAACTTCCCTATGTAAATTATTTAATGATTTTTCTAAATGCATTTTTTAAGTATAATTTTATTTTATAATTATACTAAAAGAAAAAAAGAATAGAATTTTTTTTTTTTTTTTTGTATTAGATATGGTTACTGTTTTTAGAGCCATAAAATCTTCCCAAATCACTCTCTACTTCCACCTAACCAAACAAATCTTCCTCTAAATAAACAAATAAATTATTAGCAAAATAAAAGAAACATTGAAATTTTCCCAAAAAAAAAAGAATTGGACAACTAAGAGGTGTTGTAGATATACATGACTTTCTACTTTAAACCTGCTTTTATCTTTGATCAACCCATTATAAATGGCTTCCATGAGACTTGGAATGGTTGTGATGATGATAACAGTATTGTGCTTATTATCTAAGACCCATTGTGCAAATCCATTCGAGGCTGTGGACATTCCTGATTTTCAAACCAATGCAACTGTTCTAAAGCTAGTGGACTATGCTCTAACAAACTATAACACTTTCCATTTAATGTCAATTGATTATTTTTCACTTTTTTTCTTTTATTTTCTTTGATTTGAAAAGTTTGGATTTGGGTTATGAGCTCCAATAGTTGGGATACATATAGTTTGTTCTAATGACCAAAGTATTTGTGTAATTATGCATTAATCTTGAACAATTGGTTTGGTTTTTTGTTGGGTAGCATGCTGGACTTGTATTTTAGAAAGTGCTGGGAGCACAAGTGGAAGGAACATCAAACAAAGAGGCTACCTATTATATCTTGATTCCAGTTTTGGATGCCAGCAAGTTTGTGGATATTTTTAGTGCTCAAATATTGTATATGGAAGGCACTTATCTTTGGGTTCAGATATTCACCCATTTGCTTGCACCTACACCTCTCTAATTATTGGATATGCCTTTTGAAATTGATAGAGTATGGAATCTGTATATTCTTCAAAGTTTGGATGACTTTTAAAAATTGATTCATCATATATGAATAATTGAATTCAACATATATTGAATAAGTGTATTCACTGAGGAGTCGCATGGTCAGTTCTACTTATATTGTTTTGCATGTCTCTACAATCTTTGTGTATTCATTATTATTCATTTCTCTTTCCAAAAGTTCATTCTTTAATGGGCACCATTTCGACTCTTTTGCTTCTTATTCTGCATTATGTTCATGTAATAAAAAAGAAGAATTTGATTGAAAAAATAAATTGAAGTTTCAAAGAAATATTTTGTTTAATGTTTAGTATAGCATAATATATAAACTATTATGTCTATTGTTTAATTTAGCATAATATATATGCACTTAAATAATATAAATATTATTGGGTTTTCAATCTTTTAATAAAGTTGAATGGTTTTGAATGAGTCTATAAGAGATCAAATCTTGTTGAATGCAAAACTCCCAATTGAAAAAATTTCAACCTAAAATTTATTTTTTGTTTTGAGTAGATAATTTTTTTTGTAAATCTAATATAAAACCTTTTTAAAAATAAATTAAAAAATAACATAAACAAGATATTGTGTTTTCATTATTACTTGCTTTATCTCTATTTTCTTGGCTTAGATATGGAGCAAATCTTTCTATTTTTTATAATAAGTAACATTCTATATTGTCAATCTCATTTGTTTTTTTACCACACAACCTATTAAAAAAAAACATAATATACAAAGATTTATCCATAGATTTTTTCCCATTATCTTCTAAATAAAACTTTCTTAAGAAGATTAAAATTGTTTTGTGTCCTATTTTATAAGTAAACATTATTTATATTGTATTTTGAATATGAGCAACATTTTAAGATGGGAAAATTTGCTCAAATGTTTCACATTTACATTAGGTATCGTATAGTTATTTAATTTTAATAATAATCAATAGTGTTAACAAAGTTATAATTTTTTTTTAATAATTATATGATAATTTTGTAATATTGTAAAAAATTATTACATAATTTTAAATTTCTTTCCACTTAAAATTATAGTTCATTTTTTAAAATTAAACATTCAAATTATAAAATTTATCCATGACAATGATAATGATAACTCTCGGCATATTTTAATATATATATTAATATTTAATATATGTATGCTAGTAATATTATAGCCCAAATAAATAATAACATTGTACTATATATATAATGATCTTATTTATTATATTTAAATAATGAAAGGAATCCTTTAATTTAGAAGCTAAGTTAATTATGGAGGCATATTATTTGAGGTAGTAATAACAATTTTAAATCACAATTAATAATGGATATATTCTTAACGATGTTTTTGATACAGTAAGTAGCATTTACAAGGTGTTGTACCCTTTACACGGAGAGCCACTAGGGCCAAAAAAGATCAAGTCCAAAAAATGTTAAAGACCAAGCCAAAAAATATACACAGCGGACCAATAGCAGACAGATATACAACGCAGCAACAATAGACTAACTGGCATTTTCCCAGTTCTTAGAAAGGAGATTAACAACATCATCCCCAACCCATTCCTGGCCTTCTTCAACATTCTTCTTGTCCATTTTGTCCTTCATCACAACAGAAAGGATGTTGGTAACATAGTGGACCAACTTGACAGTGAAACAGGTCAAGCCACTAAATTTCTTGTCTATCTTTTCCATTCTTTCCTGCAGCACATTGTGCTCCTCCCCATAATCCGCAACCTTCATAGTATCAACACGTTCCATGTCCAAAGGGTCCAAGGACTAGGATGCTGAGTTCTACTTATGCACTTTGCTAATATTAGGAATGGTGTGGGGCCTCCAACATACTCCTCTTCCCCAGACTCCTCGTCCATACAATCATTGTTGTCAGACCACTCCTCTTCCGTATCCATGTCATTAACCTACACTTTCTTGTTATTCTTAGCCAACCTACCAGACCTCCTAATGATGGTATCGCCACCAATCACCACCATAGTCGTGACCACTGTGTCCCCCTTAGAGTCCCTACCCACAACATTTTTACCTCTGTTGTCCCTGGTTGAAGGCTCCATCAAACCCTTCGCATCATCCTTACCTTTCTTCTTTGTGGTAGGTTTGCTAATAGTCTTGGCAAGGGTCGACTTGAGCTCACAAAGACTAGCTGCAACACTAGTCTGGGAAATTCCTGCATTCCCCTTAAGCTTCTTAGCAGCAAGTTTAGGCTTATGAGTTTTAGCAAAGACCAGATGGGTTTTCCTAATGGGACCTTTGGACTCGGCTAGGGATATATTGGCCATAGTAGGAGGTTCAATTTCCTCAACACGGACAATAGGAATGGTTTTGGGAAGGCATAACGCAAGATGGAAGTGATAGAGCCTCATAATGAGGCCTTTGTGGAGTGGCAGGGGAGGAGTATCCTCAGGGTTTAGGCCAGTAGCCTCAATGCATTTTTCAACAGAGCTCTTTAAATCCTTAAGAAGGAAAAAAGAAAAGCTTAACAAAATTTTGTGTTGGAGGTGATTTAAAAGAGGGAAGTGATAGAAATAGTAGCTTTTGTATCTACCTTCCAGGGTCACGTACTTCATTAGGGTGAGGCAGACTTGGTCCCAAGGTTACGGGAGAGCCTCTCTCTCAAACCCTGACTAGTTACAAACTGACTTCTCATTCCCCACAAAGAAAGCATTCATAATTTCATTATCTTGGGCCTTAGTATGCTTTGGGTACTTCTTACCAGTACTCAACAACCTCGTCGCTTGCGCAATCACTTCTTCATTCACTTCAATGGAAATACCACCCATGTTCATTCTTCTATCTTTCCAATAGTTAGCAAACTACACAGATAAATTAGGGTTGTGACCCACCAGACTCTCCATTAGGGGAGCCAAACCACCTTCAACACATATGTGCCACACCAATGGATCCTTGCAAAATTCAACACAGTTGTCGGGCTCCATTCACACCCTATCACCACCCATAATGCCTCTCTGCACACGAAATAACCAGAAAACTTGTGAGAGAAAAAGGTTAGAGAAATTGGTTAAGTGAAAGGTCACCCACACACTTAAGATTTTAAGCCAAACAATGCAGCCCTGTGCAATCAAAGCAATGTACAAATCACACGCTTGAGGAGATAAATCCCTAAAGGCAATCTTGGTGAACTCATAAACGAAAATCTTCAAACACTTGTGTCTAGGTAAGCAGGACATGATGGGGATGGAAGTTTTTCCTTCCACATTGTTATTACATAGAAACCAAGGCAAGATGGCTGTGGGGCCAAATTTAGAAACACCTAAGATCCCAACCTTTAGAAAAGGAGACAAAATAGCAGAAAAGATAGAACCAATTAGAAGCTTTATCTCATAATTATTAGTCACATCAAAATTAAAATAAAAAAACTTCATGGATATACAATAGCTTAGTGCAATCCCCAAAAGGAGATAATGTAAGGTACAACCCAAAAGATTATGTCCTCATACACTATTTACTTTGCATCTATTTGGTTTTTAAATAGCTACCAAGTAAATGAAGTACATAAAAAAATCAGATGCTTCCTTTGGTCAGATGGCAAAGGAAAGAGGAAAATTCACTCTGTTAGATGGGAGTGGTGTTGCTTGGATAAGGCCCATGGTGGGCTTGGTCTTAAAGATCTCAAGAAAGATGACACTACCTTGGCTGCTAAATGGATTATTCATGCCCTTGAAGGAAACGAACCCTGGAAGGTTCTAGTTAGAAGCAATATCATGAATGTTGTGCCTAAGTTGGAAAAATCCTGGAAAGCATTAACCTTCAATGATCTTCTTATTACCAAACACCAAATTGTGATTCTAGGCTCAATGGTCTTTAGGAGTATCTAGAGATCTTGGGAAATTGTAAGAGGCAATGTATAATGCCCCTTTTATTTGAACAGAACTCAAACTTCATTCACCTCAGTAGGTCTATTTGGTGGAAATTAGATCATAATGGGAAACCATTGGCCTTGTTGCAAGGGTGTTTTGCAAAAAAATGGACCCAAGTTGGAATTGAAAATTTTAGCCATATTGTGGGTGATGGAATATTGGTGGATTGGATTGAACTAAAAGAGGAATTTGACCTACCTTAGTCTAGCTATAGAACTATAGACATATAAAATATACAGATTGATATTGCACACTTGATTCTGATCTACTAACATCACTTCATCCTAAATTATCCTTCTGTCTAACCATTTAATTGAATAGCCTTATTTGATTAAAGTCATCTCAATTCCCCTTTTAATTAAATAAATCCCTCGATTTAATTAAATCTTTGTCTTTGTGTAATTAGCTAGGTCATTTCATCTTTCTATCTTTGTTTAATTAAATAATCCATATTATTTGATTAAATCTCTAAAGTTCATCTAATTAAATTAAATAAATAAAAAATTTATCTAATTTAATCTAACATCACCCCCTGTGGTTAAATAAATCAAAAATATTTATTTAACTAAGTCTAAATCATTCTCTTCTCATTTTGAGTTATTTAAATCCTAAAATCTAAGTCAAAATGGTCAAATCAACTAACATCATTTAAATTAATCAAATCATGATTAATGCTAATCCTAATCACTCAAATCCTCTAGATTTTGTAACTTGCACATGAAAATCAATTTAATTGATTTATAAATCATCTATTTTCATTCAAAAAGGCATCCAAGTGGGAATATTCTTCAAATTTGAAATCTCCCCCCAAATAGACATGTACATCCAACAAAGCATTTAAAATCTCTTACATGTCCTTGTGCATTGAGCCAAGTGCCATTTAACTCCTCTTTCATCCCCCCTAAACATGTCACTTCTTCAAATTCAAATTTCAAACTTGCACATTGATCAAAATGTGCTCAACCTTCATCCTCTCATATGTTGACAAGAGACATCATGTCATTAGCTTATCTTTTATCCCACATTCATACTATCTTTCAATCTTCAACTCTTTCTTTCTATAAATGAAGAGCTCATTCTTCATTTTCATCATCCACAATTTGAGCAAACTTATTATGCTCAAATTCATCTTCAAGCATCACCATTTTCATCAATTTTATCAAGTTCATAGCTAGGTTATGCAGAAATTCAACCAAAGTGGATCACATCTTCATCAAATATCATCAAGCTTGCAAAGGAGTTGGGAAAGGGCCAATTTCCACATCAAATTGGCACCAATTCCCCCATCAAATTGGCACCAATTCCCCCATGGGATAGTGGTTTGATTTTTTTGCATAAGATTTGATAGTTTTCATTTGAATTCTTTTCCTATTTCTTGTTCATTTCATTTGAATGGATTTTATGGGGAATGATTGTTTTAGACTTGTTTAAGGACTAACATTGTGTTGTTTACTCATGTTTATGTAGGTCTAGATCAAGCATTCACAAGAACCTATTATGTTCTCAAGGATGCTTGTAAAGACCTTTGGAATCCTAGAATTAAAGGTAACCCACTTACCTATAACTAGAAAGGCTCCAGTCCACTATGTGAAATCAAGATTATAATTATATATAGAGAACTTAACAATTGCAAACCTCTTTTTGAATTCCTAAACTAAATATGGGAAGTTAATTTGGAGGGAAAAATGCGGCAAACGATCTCCTGTTCTCTTTGGCATGATATTGTGGATGCTAAAAAAGCATGTTATATAGATTGCTTCTTCTTTTACAAAAGCTATTGTTTAAGCTTAATCATTTTGATATAGATATCTGGAATATATGTAGAGTGCCTAAAACTATTAACCATACTTTCTTTGAATGTCTTTATGCAAATAAAATTTGGAACTTGTTTTGTAATGAACTAAATGTTTGGGGGGAAAATAGAAAAATTAAAAGGAAATAAATTCTAATTGGGGATGCTAGGAAAATAAATTTAAAGATCTACATTTATTTTGGCATATTTTCTGTACTGAGATTCTTTGGCACATTTGGAAGGTAAGAAATGAGGACATGTTTAATGGGAGTCGGAGGTCACTTACTGAGGCTTCTAAAAGACTCACTCTATTTAGCATTGCTTTGCAAGTAATTGCTACTATGGAGATCTTTGAGAACAAAATCCTTAAGCTACTGAAAGATGGGGTTGTCCTAATAAACCAGAATGAGGTAAAGTACGAGCACACTTGGCAACATGGACAACCTAACATGATAGTTTTCATGAAGGCCCTTGAAGCATTCCAAAAGGATCTTAGCATGAAGCAAGGAAATACAAGGAAAGGTAGGAATCCAAAGCACCTAGGCTCTACACCAACAACTTTGAAATAGAGGAATTTTACTCAACCAAAGAGTTGGAAGCTATTGAAACCTTGGCAAGTTGGAGAGAAGTTGAATCTTGCAATGAGAGTAGGAACTTCTAATGTGGCTCACTTACATTTTGACTACTACTTATAGTTCAGTCTTATTGGTTGTAGTTCTCCTACTATTAAATTAGTCCATAGTAAATTGTATCTTATAAGCCTCTTTGTATATGGTTGTATATGTTAATACCTCCCTACTCTTGAACAATGATGTGTAGTGATCTTCTTGGCTACTTCTTACTAAAAACTCCATTTTTTGTATAAGGTTTTTTTGGTCTATTGCGTATTCCAAATACTGGCAGGACATGGTGTTATAGCACCCCTCATATGTATACTCAATGTAACTCATGAGTTTCAACTATTACTAATACAAAAATATATAAACTCTCTAAAATAAGTGAATGCTTAAAAAATTAAATATAACAATGAAAGTACTTATTTGAAAACTATAATAGGTGTTAGATGATGATTTGCTAATAATGTTAAAATATTAATGAAGATCATCTGTTAATGCCTTGAAATCAATGAATTCTCTATCTATTGATTTTGATCACCTCCATGATTGCATATTTGATATATGCCCATAGATCCAATATTTGCGAACTTTTTGAAAGTTGTTTTTAGCTTACCTCAATTTTCTTAGTCTATTCTTGCATAAAATTCGGTTCTTATACTTTTTGGTTTGCAAATGGTAAATATAGTTGCTTCCCTTTTGTTAAACCATGTAAAGATACAAACTTAATGACTAGATAAATGATTGAGGACAACACTCCTAAACATGTAAGATGCTCTAGATGCTTGTGCAATGTATATGTTCTAAAAAGAAATTCTTGTTAATATGTGCAAGTAGTAAATGTTAGTTCTAGGATGATGTCTAATGTATAATGACTATCAAATCTAGATTATTTAGGATAATCAATGATAATTGGATGCACTAAAATGAACTAGGATCACACTTTTAAATACATCACCGAAGTTATACAAAATACTTTTGTGCCTTGAATCAACATACAATAGTGATAACAAGAGGTAAAGTTGATCCCAAATTTAAATTTAAATTTTAAAAACAAATGGATAATTTATGTGAATAGAGAGGAACAAATAAGCCTGGAATTGTGTACCCATTCTCAACTAAAGATACACTATTTATACATTTATCATTATATAAGGACTAATCAAACCTAAAAATCCAAAATGAAAAGTGCATGATATGCATTTCTGACCAAGTCAAAGTCTTTAAATTTTACAAAAACATTTTACACTTTTTTTTTAATATACACTTTTTATTTTAAATTTAAGAACACATGTTCAAAATAATCAATTAATATTCATTCCCGAAAATTTGCAAAGCATTCTGCAGAGTTCGGAGTTTATGCACATTATCCTTAAAAGAATTATTTGAACCAATTTAAATAATTTTAAAATTAAATTTTTATAACTCAATTAATTGAATGTAATTAATAAGAATGATAGTATATTCCATCGACCAAAAGAAACCACCATAAAATTGCAATTTGTTGTTTTGAAATTACAACTTGTTTTTTTACAGAATTATTTAATTGTCGAGAGTTCAATTATTTTTAACCAGGGGCGTGCGGCGCCCAAAGGTTCAGTGAAGCCCACGTTTTTAACTCGACAGTCCACTACCAATGTGCCCCTGATGTAGTCCTACAAATTACACGTTCTACTCAGAATCGGCAGCCGTGGCAGCGCTTTCAACCACATACGCAGCTCACACATTATTCCCAAACCACTTGTATCAAGTTCATGTTCATGTTGATGCCAATGCAAATAAATGGTATTCCAGGCATTATATTACGCTTTGCATCACACAGCTCTGAATCTTAACTCCTCCTTCACATCTAATGAAAAATCTTTGGCTTGAATGCAAAAATGCTACTCCAAAATTCCTCTGCCCTCAACCCAAAATTGAGTCTGCTTGGCTGCATTTCAGGGAGAAGGGCGAGCCATAAAAATCAACATTCTACCCTGCACAATCTTTCCTCTTCTCGCATGTTAAAAATGGATTTCTCGCATTTTCAATTGAGACTACGGCCCCGCATGAGAAAGCCACAGGAATGTCGTTCCAAGCTTATAGATGTCTGTTACGAAGAGATGTTGGAGGCAAATCCTGGGAATCCACTGCTGCTCAGAAACTATGCCAAATTTTTCGATGAGGTAAGCTACAAAGATTCTAATTAGAATGCTTTTTTTTGTTCAAATGTTTACTAGGCATGGAGATAGCTGATGTCTCTCATTCTTTACTGATAATTGAAGGAAAATTGTGTTTGACGGCGATGTTAGGTGAAAGAGGACATTAGTAAAGCAGAGGGATTCTTTGAAAGGGCCATACTGGCCGGTCCTGCAGATGGAGAACTTTTGTCACTTTACGCCCAACTCATATTAGAAACTCAAAAAGATGGAGAGAGAGCCCAAGCTTACTTCGATCGAGCAGTCGAGGCTGCCCCTCATGACTGGTAACAAGCCTACATTCTTTTAAGCTCGTAAATCCTGGTTTTCTTGGCTAATTCAGTAATGGGTAATTGACAATGGTTGATGTTGGCAGCTACATAATTGGCTCGTATGCCAATTTTTTGTGGAACTTTGAGGAGAGTGATGGTGGGGTGTGAGATTGTCTCCCAACAAATGTTGGCGCTTGAAGTTTTGAAAATCTCAGTCATCACTTCCATGCCAGACCTTTCCAAATTTGGAACCCGAATATAAGGAGGTGATTTAGGCAGTGCTGCCATGCGCCTGAAGTTTCTACGCTTGGCAGTTATAACAACATTCTGTTTAAGCCCCTTTAGACAAGAGAAACTGCAGAGCAGGGGTCCCTGCCTAAATATTGTTACACTGTTGATTTGTAATATGTAACTATAATTAATTAAAATTATGTGTATTCAGAATTATCATTAGCCTATTTTCTATGCTTGTAAAGGGAAAAAGCAACATGCCTATTAAGAGCACACCTGCAAAAAAGTACAAGAAATGCCAGAGACAAGAAAGGGAACTGATACAGCAGTGTACAAAAGAAGAATCTTTCTGAGAAAGGTGTCATTGTATGTACGAGAAGGTTTGAGCGGGCCAAGTATTGTAAGTCTAAAGCAGAATTTATCTGTCCAAACAAATATTTCAACTGCTGTGGAGCAAAGGCCTTATTATGACTGACATGTGGTTTTTCGCTGGATAAAAGGCCGGATTTATTTATTTGTGAAAAATTAGTTTGGGAAAATTAAATCATATTTTGTTGGTGTGCTGATGTGACCATACATTGTTAATCAGATCTAATCTAAATAAATCATCACATTTCTTGCAATCATACAACTATTTCTCTTATACTATTAACTAGCAATCACACCTTGGTGTGTAATGGGTATGTCGAAGAGGTGTGCAAGATTAATTAGAAATTAATTTCATATATTTTTTGCAAAATTTTGTGAAATACATGATGTAAATTGATAGGCCATTTAGGAAATGATGTTTTTTGTGCAACAAAGGTCTCAATGGAAAAGTGATAGCTTAAAATAAACTATGCATCCACTTATATGGACCCAAACATGACTGACACAAAACCTCTAAATCTAGAAGATAATCAGGGTCCATTACCAATAAGATCATATTATCTTTGCAATAGGGAGATAGGGAAAGAGAGGGAGAGATAGAGGGAGAGATGGAGAGGGGAAGAGCAAGAGAGAGAGATAGTGAGAAGAATAAGGAGATAGAGCTAGGGTATAGAGATAGAGAGGATTATATAAATAGAGATAGAGATGGAGATGGGGATGGAGATGAAAAATATAAATATAAATATAAATTAAAATAGAGTAAAAATTACTAAAACTGTCATGATGTCACTGATGCCTCGCTCCCCTGCTAGGGTTTCTAGCATGACTCTTGAACAAAGGTCGCATGATGTTTGTGGTAGATCGTACCTACCAGTGATCCCCCTTGTAATGGAAGGTCTTCTTCATCACTTTCTAGACATGATTTTGCTGAGTTTGATGACTTTGTGGGGGGAGTTGGGTTGATGGAGGGACGACTCATAGCCAAAAGCAGATGGCCCAACCTCTTGGCTATGCAAAAATGACCCCAACAGTTACATTCAAAGAGGAAATTGTGAATGAAGTGGTAGATAATGAATCATATTTCGTAAAGTTGGGATTGATTGGCCATCTCAAAGGGTTTTGACTATGCCTTATGGAGTTAAATCATTGGATTTTAGAGACATGGTGTCCTATTCTTGAGGGAGATGTTTAGATCTATCCTAATGCTAGAGGCTTCTTTGTAGTGGCTTTTGATAATGTTAAGGATAGGAACTCAATCCTCTATGACTACCAATGGAGTTGGGAGGAGTGGAATTTACTAATGTTGAAACCATGGTATCATGCCTTGAACCCTATCTATGAATCCTTTGATGTGGCATCGATTTGGATAAGACTTCCAAATATTCCTTTGCAATTTTGGTTTGAGTCCTACTTTGAGGCCATTGGCAACTCGTTGGCAAAATTTTTGGGGGTGGATGAGGGCTCTTTCAAATCTTTTGCATACCACCTATGCTCACATTCTAGTGGAAATTTCCATACTTCAAAAGATCTTTCGCTAGATATCCTCTTGAAATTTGCAAGCGGGGGTTAGAAACAAGTGCTTGATTATGAGAGGCTTCCATTTCATTGTCATAGATGTTTTAACATTGGTCATACTACTCCGTATTGCTCAAAGCGTAAATTTGTTTGCCAGGAGACTTGGTGGAAAGAGGCTTCACCCTACCATTATTCAATGGAGAAAGAGTGCCAAGAGGGAAATACTGCATAAGCCACCTGCAAGGCTCCACCAAGTAAATCTCAAGCCTATTTGAAGGATATGGTTGAATCATCTTCTATGGTAATTGACAACATTAAAGTTGTTGATGGTCCTTCTCCAAAAGATGAGTTGGCTAGTTAGTTAGAGAGCTTGAACATTGCATCCCTTGTAGGAAGGTGCACCCCAATTGAGGAATCTAGGGAGTTGTCATGGACAAATGAATAGGAGGAAAACTAGTAAGTGGTTGAGAGGAAGAAGAAGTGTGGCGCTGGTTTCAACATGCATCTTTGTTTAACTTATTCATGGGATCCTTTGCATGGGTTGCAAGGGGAGTTGTTTTTGGAGAAGAGGTCCCCCGTTGTGGCCTCTCCCAATCTAGGCCAAGCTAAAAATCTCACATTTAACCGATAAAAAAAAAACCTAAAATAGAGTAAACAAAAATGCAAAGTCAAAATATATAAAATCTAGATGTTAATAAAAATAAATAAATAAACAAAATTAATAATAAATAATAGTAACCATAGTATATATATTTACTTAAGGATAGAGTTAAATGGAGAGGTCGCAAGGTAACGCAGCGGAGAAGGAGCAGGAAGGGACGAATGTGCTAGGTGATGCAGAAGCCAGGAAGGGCGAAGTGAAGAGGACAACAACGCTGAGATGGGGTGATGAACCGTTCACAATCCACGAGGAGGAAACAGTTCACACTCATACGCCACAATGGGTATATGCGAATGGTGAATGGGTGGATAAATGCCATCCAAATTTTCGTCTGCAAAACACGCCAGCCAAAACGGGATGCAAGGCGGTCCGGAAAAGGCACGACACCCCAGAAACCCCTAGGGGTAAGGAAATTCCATGGCCGAGGGCACATTCCTCTGGTAAACATGGGGGGCGCAGAAGTGGAGAGGTGGCACCAAAAACATTGGTGCAACCCAATTCAAGGGTTAGTCGAAAAACAAAAATAGGTGGAAAGTGACAAGGAAAAAAGGATGTCTGGCGAAAGAAAAACACGGTAAATTTAGAACAACAGGCAAACAAATTAACCCTGGAGATTGATGTATCCGAGGAAATCAAGGAGGACATTGTAATCCTCCGGGATTATGCTTTCATATGCCGGTTCTTTGGAATCTCACCAGACTGCGCCAAGATCAAATTATGGATTAAGGAACAATGGGATATGGAGGTACTGATTAGATTCTTGTCGAAGGGCTTTTTTCTGGTCATTTTTACAGACGAAAAAACAAAGTTAAGAATCACAGAGGGGGATCTCTGGAAAATGGAAGGTAAACCCCTATATATGCAGTTGTGGAATCCCAATTTTGATCCAGTTAAAATGAAGCCTTATGACAACCCAGTATGGATCAGGCTCTATAACCTCCCAGTGGAATATTGGGCGAGGGATTGTCTGGAGAAAATTGGCCGATCCTTGGGCACCTTACTTGAGATTGACATGGATATTCTTGATGGAGATCTATACAAATATGCTAGACTTAGGATTGCGGCGGTTGACTCTATTCCTGGCAGCATTAACCTGATGGTAAATGGGGAAAGATGGATGCAGGAAATCGAGATAGAGCAACCAAAACACTTCTGTTGCGAGTGCGGCTCACGAACACATGGCTCCAAACATTGTAAGAATGGAAGCACGAAACCTCTTGAGGCCACTCCTCCACAAAAGACAGAATCCATGCCGGGAGGACCTACGGAGCGGCTTCCTCATGAGGAAGGAAAGAATTCTTAGAGTAAGGGGATGATGGGGGGACCCCAAACTACTGAAGCCTCTCCAAAGAAGAACAGAAAAAAGACCAAGATGTCGTTGCCTGCTAATCAAAAGAAGGAAAACAGGATTTTGGAAAATGTTGAGGTGGAAAATGTATCAATCGAAAGCACGGACCTGGACTCAAATGCAGACATGGAGGATGAGTTGGACATAATTGATGACAGATGCATATCTCAATCTACATTAAACCAATTGGGCCTGGGAAAATTCGCCACATCAGCCAACACTAGAGGTAGGAAATCCTCCAAACAACTGAGAGAGGAGGAAGCGACAGCCAAGAAATATACCAGTATCACTAAGTTTTTAAGTACCAAGGGAGGAAAGGCCTCCCTTGGGAAACAATGAAAATCAACACTTGGAATGTCAGGGGCCTGAAGGCCCCTAACAAACGACACCTAGTCAGGCATCAACTACAAATGAGCAATAGTAGCATCATTTTACTACAAGAGACAAAACTGTCTGGAATTGAAAAGTCAAAATTCCTCAAGTATTGTCGTTACTGGGATGGATTCTTTCAAGACTCTGAAGGTTTTGCGGGTGGCATAGGTCTTTTATGGAAAGTTGCTAAGGTGTCTATAGAAATACTATCCTCTTCTTCGAATTGGTTGGCAGCGAAAGTTTTCGATCTAAACCTCAATAGTAGCTTCACAATCATCAATGTCTATGGGCCGATAAGGACAACAGATAAGGCTCTCCTATGGGAAAAAGTATTGAACTTCATTAGTACCTTCCCCAAAGATGAATTAGTTATTGGGGGGGATTTCAATGCCATTCTCGAAATGTCAGAGAAAAGTGGTGGATGCAGGAATGTTTCCCAAACCACCTTGGATTTCAGGGCCTTCGTGGCTGAATGTGGGCTATTGGATTGCCCCACGGAAAATGGATTATTCACATGGACCAATAGACGTAAAGATTTCATTGCCATTGCAGAACGATTGGATCATTTCTTGATCCCACCCAGGTGGGCCAATGTTCGTTGGCGGGTCTCTGCTTGCATTCTTCCAACCTCTATTTCAGACCATTATCCAGTAGAGCTCTCAATATCAAGGGGGCAGGAGTCAGAGAAAACAAGTTTTAAATTCTGGAACATGTGGTGGAGGGACCCAAATATTTTGGACCTCTTGGAACGATGGTGGAAGGATGTAAGGATTGGAGGCTCTATCAGCTTTAGACTGGTTAAAAAATTGAAAGTAGTTAAACAAAAATTGAAAGATTGGAATAACGTTCACTTTCAGAATATTTTCTTTGAAAAAGCAAGAGTGGAAGCAGATCTGGAAGAACTCAATGAAAAAGTATTACAAAAAGGTATGACAAATGAGGATTTTGCCATGGAAAAATAGCTTCAGAAAAACTTGGCCAAAATTTTAAAACGAGAGGAGATCTATTGGAAAGATAAGTCTAGGGAGGTATGGCTACGGGACAGAGATTCCAATTCCAAATTTTTTCACTCCTCTATCTTGGCAAAAAGGGCGGCTAATAAAATTGAAAGTATAGAGAACCAAAATGGACATCAGGTCAGTGGAGGGGCAGAGGTTGGCAAAGCTGCTTGCGACTTCTTTGCCAGCCTACTGGGAGATCAATCCCATCAGGGAGGTAACCAAGAACTCTTGGAGCTAATTCACCCCAGAGTATCGAAAGAGGACAACATAAGGCTGTGCGCTCGGGTCTCAAAGGAGGAGGTTCAAATGGCGCTATTCCAGATGCACCTAGATAAAGCGCTGGGCCCTGATGGCTTTTATGCCAAATTCTTCCAAAACTATTGGAGTTTCCTTGGAGATGAGGTTTGCGAATTGGTAGAAGATTTCTGGAAAACAGGGTGTTTTGTCAAAGATCTGAATAACATTGTGATTGCTCTGATTCCAAAGAAGGAAAATTGTATTTCTTTTAACGATTATAGACCTATCTCACTATGCAATACCTTGTACAAAGTGGTGTCGAAAGTGTTGGCCAACAGATTGAAACCAATGCTAGAAAAAATCATTTTAGTAGAGCAGACTGGTTTTGTTCCTGGTAGGGAAATAACTGACAGCATCTTGATCATCTCGGAAGCGGTCCACACTTTAAAATTGAGCAAGTAGGTAGGGATGATCATCAAACTAGATGTGAGCAAGGCTTATGATAAGGTTTGATGGCCCTTCCTTATGGAAATAATGTGATGTCTTGGGTTCTGCAGCCAATGGTGCACTTTGATCACTCATTGTATCTCTTCAGTCCGTTACTCGGTTGCAATCAACGGATCACTACATGGTTTTTTTCAAGCCACAAACTGACTGAGACAAGGGGACCTGATTTCCCCATTCCTATTTGTTTTAATGGCCAAATCCTTCAGTTGTGCAATAAAGGAAAGGAGCCTGCGCCATGAATGGCATGGGATTATAGTGGAACCAAACACATAACCAATTACTCATACACAGTTCGCCGATGACACAAAATTACTAGGGGAAGCATGTATAGAGGAAGCAAATTGCATAAATTCAGTACTTATGAATTACGAACTCCAATCAGGACAAAAAATGAACAAGGAAAAATCGAACATTTACTTCTTCAACACGAGGCCCCACCTACAAGCAGCCATATCAGCGATACTCGGCATTAATAAAGGTACGTTTCCATCCAAGTTTCTAGGAATTCAAATTTTTGAAGGATCGTGCAAAGAAAAACACTGGCAGGAAGTTGTGGAAAGTTGTGGAAAGTTGTGGAAGGAAGTTCAAATTTGCAATGGCAGGAAAGCTCTATTTTGGTTGGATTCATGGAACGACCACAAGAGCCTGGTTGAGCTCTTTCACTTAGACCAATACATTGACACATTACATAGGGTCTTCAGGTCAAAGGTGGTGGATTACATATGTCATGAGGCTAATGCTCTAGAAGGGAGCTGTAGATGGGTGGACTTATCGGGCATACCTCTTCCACAAGATTTGGCGGAGCTGGTCTGTAAGGAAATATATAGCCGACTGGTAAGAACACTGGTTAGAGAAGATAGCATAATCTGGAGTGGAGCTACCTCAGGAGAATATTCAGCTAGGCTCGGGTACCACCTCTAGTCACAACAAATAGGAGATAAGTCTTGGATGGCGCGTCTATGTTGGAAAAAGGAAATCCTACCTAAGGCATGGGCATTTTTATGGACTGCGATTCACAAACGATGTCTAACTTCTGAAAGACTGAAACGTTTGGGAATCCATGGACCGAAAAGATGTATCCTATGCAAACAGGCAAAAGAAAACGTGGATCATCTACTGCTATCTTGTCCTGTGGCCGCTTTTTGTTGGGACTGGTTGCAACAAAACTTAAGGTTTTCCAGTCCCAGAACCTGCTGCCTTCGAGACTTTTTGAATAGCTGGCCAGTGATGAATAAGAATGGTGTATGGAGTGGGATCTGGTTTTTGGATCCATCCTTGGTAGCATGGCACATATGGAAGGAAAGGAACAGACACATTTTTAAGGAGAAATCGTTAGACAGACAGCAACTCATTTTTAAAATCCAAGAAGCAATAATTGAGACGACAAATAACAAAATTAGGATAGGCACAAAATCAAAGTTTTCAAAATGGGATGAGGAGATCCTCAAGACGTGGAATGGCTTAAGCTTTAAAAAGATCATGCCAGTAGCCAAAACAAAAATCAATAGAAAGGAGATCTTTTGGGCAAAGCCCAAACGGTTGAAGTGGAAACTAAATTTCGATGGGGCTGCAAAAGGAAATCCTAGAAGGGCGGGGGCTGGCTGCATAATTAGAGATTCTGCGGGTGAGTGTGTGTGGGCGGCATCAAAAAAACTTGGGATATGCACCAATAACAATGCGGAGTTGGAGGCGTTGTGGCTTGGATTACAGCTTTTCCTACAAAAAGGCCTTGATTCAGTGGAAATAGAAGGTGATTCAATGCTATGTATACAGGAAATCACTATAGGAAAATCTCCAAACTGGAAAATCAATGATTGGATTGCTACAATTCAAGATTTTCTTGAGAAGTTGGTGGATTAATCTATATCACACGTTTACAGGGAAGCGAATAAAGCTGCGGATCTTCTGGCAAACATGGGAGTAGTACAGTCTGAAACGGTGGTTGCGTGTCCCTCTCCAGTACAGTGGCCGGGTCTGCAAGAGGTCCTGTTAGAGGACAATAAGGTCTGCCAACTGGATTCGGTCCCTGATCTTAAGCCCACGTGGCCTTGAAAGTAGGGAACTATAGTACCCCCGTGGGGGTGAGGACAAATTTGAAGCAGATTCAAGAATTTCTTGGACCTTTGGGTTATGGCCTCTCCCGGATAAACGGTGGCCCTCTGCAACCTTTATAGGTGCAGCTACTTGGCTCTAAATGGCAGATTGCAGTAAGTTAATGAGGTGCCATAGACGCGAAAATGGTGTTTCAATTTGGCCTACTCTGTCGTTGCACATCAGAATCCTTGGATGTGCAATGTCGGCGTCTCTTCACCTCACAGAGTCAGGAGGTGCATAGGGCGATAGTGGGAACGGTCTCCACTGTCCTAAACCTTAACCAACACTGGTGTGATGGTAAAGTGTATGAGATAATAATTAGTGCTATGGTGGATATCTCAGAATCCAGGGAGCGAGTGGTGGTTTGGCTTTGTGGTTTTGTGGTGCAGGCCAATGTCCAAGCGGTGGCCAGTTCGACCTTGGATTTGGGCTTGGAAGGCTGGGTGAGCTTCCTACGCATGTACTTCACTACTGGATTTGACACCATTTTTTGACGGGCGTTCGTCGGTCGTTCGACAAATCTTTGTCAGAAGAGCGACGCAATGGTGAAAATCTTTCCGTCGCTATTTTTTCGTCGCAAGGCTGACGACAAATTAAATGTCAAAATAATGGCGAAGAATCGTCGGTCGACGGCATCGTGAAATACCTCGGGATTTCATCGGAATATCGACGAAAACTTTGTTTATCCACCGATGAATTACACCAGAAGTTCGTCGCCGGTTCGACGAAATGGGCAAGCAGTAGCGTGGAAACAACAGAAGACGTTCGTCGAAATTGCGATGAAATACTCAAGTAGTAGCGTCGAAAGAACACCAAAAGTTCATCGAATGTGTAACAAAATAGGCAAGTAGTAGCGTTGAAACAACACCAAAATTTCATCAACTTTGCGACAAAATTAGCAAGGAGTAGCGTCGGAAGAACACCAAAAGTTCATCAACTTTGCGATGAAATTAGCAAGGAGTAGCATCGGAAGAACACCAAAAGTTAGTCGAAAGTGCGACGAAATAGGTAGGGAGTAGCGTGGTAGCAACACCAAAATATCGTCAGAAGGGCGACGAAATGGGTAGGGAGTTATGACGAAATCGTCGTCATAGCTATAGCAACTTCGTCGAGCCTTTCTGTTGATTTTTCGGTGGTTGTCGTCGAAATTGCGATGAAGAAGCAATTTTAAAAAAAAAAAAAAATATTCATAGAAATGTACCATTGCGGAGACTAACGACTGATCATACATACAGACTGCATATTGGTTTGATGCTTCAAATGATGCATTTCTTATATTGAAAAGTGCATTACCTTATTGAGCTTCTCTTTGTTTTTAGTATAGTTTAATATTCTTTACTTAACAAGGCCAACCACGTGACAGTGGAAGCTCATTTGGCCCCTCCCCCCCTCACATCACTCTCAATTCCCCATACCCAATCATATAACATTAATCATTGATTCATCCATTAATAACATATAACATTCATTCATTCATCCATTAATAACATATAACATTCATTAATTAACATATTCACATTCATTCATTAACATATAATATTCATTCTTTCAGTTTTTACATATTATCAAAAATATGGTTGTCATGATATGATTACAATCACTTTTTTTTTTGTTTCTTTTTCAAAGCTACATAACGCTGAAGTGGAGTATCATTTTCTAAATCAATATCTGTCCCCCCTTTAGTTGTTCTGCCCTCTGCTTGTGATCTTAATATACGCGTAGTCATCTGCTCATGACGTGGACGCCGCTTCAAGGGGGATCTGTTGCAATAAGAAAGAAATGTTAAACTAATATGTTTTATTATTATTGTTACAAGTATTTGATTAATTAAAAGAATATTAGAGTGGTTCTCTTTACCTGATGGGTCCACATCATGTTCCTGAACTTTTGTTATAGAATCATGCTCAACATGTTGAACACCCTCTAAATCCTGATCTGCTGTTGAAACACGAAAGGCTACATTAATTAATACACCAATTGAAATTAAATATGTTTAAGAGTGTAACGCCCGCCGTGCAAACCCCAGAGAACACACACAAAGCAAATAATTTTTTTTTTTTTTAAAAAACAATTAAATTAAACATGTAATAACATTAACCATAACCACATAACATGATATAAAGCATTAACACACTAGGTTCTCTGGGGCACGCGAGGTTACTTCGCAACACTAAACATAAATAAAGATAAAAAAATATAACATAACCATTTATTTTATGATAAACATAAACGATGATACATCCAATAACCATGATGCGAGTATGATAACATCGCATAATTACATCCATGATAATTCTCTTAACAAGATACAATGATCCTAACTATTACATCATTGTGATAATAATACATTACAATCTCTGATAATTGAATTACATTGAATTCCCAACATGGGGATAGATACAAGTATAATGAAATACGAAGTACAACTGATCACTGGTACATCTCCACTGCGGAAAGCTGAGAAGACTAGACGCTGATGGGGAACCCAACGGGTGCGGAGCACGTTCCACCCAACCATGTGAATTACAAGTAACTCACCCCCCATGCTCAGAGGTGGCGAGGAAGTGAACCCGACCATGAATGTCAAACCGACTCAACAACAACATGATACTAAACAAGTAAAACTC
This sequence comes from Sequoia sempervirens, assembly GCA_007258455.2. NCBI lineage: Eukaryota > Viridiplantae > Streptophyta > Pinopsida > Cupressales > Cupressaceae > Sequoia > Sequoia sempervirens. The sequence continues at coordinate 4,521 of VDFB02106916.1, read as the reverse complement.
AAAGTATACAATGAACAACCAACAACGTTCACAAATCACATAACGAGTTAAAACTAAGAAACTCATCACAATAACATGAAGTACTACCAATTAACAATCATGAACCACATTCACAAGAATCAGACTTCATAAAGATCACAATATCCAGAAGCAACTACAAACAAAGCACAAGGGTGTCAAGTAGAGAGGGTCATCGCATAGCTCTCATGGGATCTCCTGGCACTTCCTCCAACTGAGGCGCCGGCACCCATCTATGGATTCCCTAGCCCTCGAAAATAACATAAGATACCATATCCAGAGGCAACTACAACCAAGCTCAAGGGTGTCAAGTGGAGAGTGTCATCGCATAGCTCTCATGGGATTCTCCTGGCCCTTCCTCCAACTGAGGCGCTGGCACCCATCTATGGACCTCCTGGCCCTTCCTCCTAACTGAGGCGCCAGCACCATAGGGTAGCTAATGCGGAGCCGATAATCTCTCATGAAGACGAGACTTCGACTTTGCCGACCACGGCCTTCTCAGTCTATCACTAGTCTATGGTAGCCCAAGTGCATAGCCGAGGAACCCAATGTTTTATTATCTTGTGTTTTTTAAACTACCCAACCCCCTAACTCTATTGTTTAGGTTATCACTTGTTTAACTACTCTTTCGTGGGTTATCCTGAGCCCTTCCTCATCCTGAGGCACCGGCGCCCACGAAGAGCCACTCTCCCTAAGACCCTTAACATAAACAAAACTAGGCAAGGGTTGTACCGTAACAGATAAAATAAATAATCTCAAGACCAAATCACGCGAGGCATTAACCATCTCGCTATCAACACATAATGAAAGTCTCAACAATTCATGTACAACCCTTTTAAAAACATGATATCAAAACACTTGCCACATCAAGGGTACATAAAGAGAAAACATCTATTGACAATAATCTCTAGCCTCTGGAAGCCAAAAGAACGACAATCCACAACCAAGGGAAACAATGAAGCAACAAAAGTAGTCAACCGATTCTCACTCAACTTAAAAATCAACCCAAACAAACAACACAACAAAACATCAAATCAACCACAGTTAATCAAGATCAAATTAAGTTCCAAATCTAATCCAAATCTAGAAACAACCATCTGGGCATCTAAGGGAGACCTCAATTTTCTCCTCTCAAGATACCCTTACAGTTGACACACAAATTACCTTCAGCAAATTCAGTAGACATGACAACATGTAGCCATTAAAAATCCACATTCTTAATTCAAAAAAACCAACCGCTCGAACAATCAAGTCATTCGTACACACAAGAGTTCTAAGTACCTATCTATACAAAGGACTTATGAATCAATGATAAAAGAGTATAAGGGAAAACAAGTTTCAGGAGATTGTCTATCTTCATTTATTTACATTCTAATTAACATTTTCTTTCTAATAATTGTCAAACTTTTATATATAACAAAAATTGAATATACTTATACTCAAATCATGAGTATACACACTATATAAATATAAAATTAATATATAAAAAATATATTATTAAATTTATATAAAAACAAACATATTAAAAAAAAACATACATTAATAAATATATTCATGTTTAAAAGTGAAGGCCGAAATTTAAATAATAATAAAAAAAAAAGTCCCATCCCGGGACAGCGGCACAGCCCTACGGACTAAGCGCGGCAGTCCTATGGACTGCTGCGCCAGCAGTCCGTAGCCCTGGCGCGGGCAGGGGAGGGGGTACGGCCCTGCGCCGACCCTCTCCTCCCCCATACTTAATAATATTTTATTTTTATATAAAAGTTTGTTTATAAATTAGATTTTATTTTTAGTTTATTTTAATAACAAAAATTTCGTCCTTTACTAGAACGGTACGGACGCTGATGGAAAGGTCGGCCGTAAATTTTCTTTTTTTGAATCACAAATTTTTGACTATCCACACACAGATTTTTATAAAAAAAATATAAGGATATATATATATATATATTTCAATGAATATATATATATTTATAATATTAAAGCTACATAATCAGAGAATTTAATTTCCTGTGTAAAATACAGAATAATCACAGATTTTAAAGCAATACATATAAATGATCATTAAAATATAATATTTCAAGAATATTAAGATACACAGATTGATCTCTTCCACAGTAATCTAACAGAGAGAAAATTAAACGTATTCATACGAAATTTGACAGAGTTCCTTTTCAGTTTGTTTGCAACATTATTTCTAATTTCCACATGGGTTTTCTTTTCAAGAAGGCCTATTGGTTTATCTATTTTCTAAACTCAAAGAAATAATTTAAATCTAAATTACAGACAGATTCTTTTTGTTTATTTGCAACACAAATTCATTCCAATCATTATTTTTTTTTTTTTTTTTGCAGATTTAAAGAAATCAAAGATGGAGACGGGAACCTGGAGTCCTGTGCTTCAAGAAGAATCTGGTGAAGCCCGTTTGATTCTGATGACTTCAAAGAGCTCCCAGTTCGTACTTCCAAATTTCCCCTACAAAATTTCGCCCTCGAACTCGAATCCGATTATTTGTCCAGAAACTCTCCAAGCCGATCACCAATAACAGATCGAAAATCCCTTTCTATCACTCTCCACAAAATATATATATATATCCAAGGATTGAAAAATCCTCTCTCAAATTTCAAAGTACAAAGCCCATATCTTGTTCAACTTCTGTCCCCTCTAATCCTCTGTGTGTCTCCCCTTTTTACCCCAAAAATTCTTAATTAAATAAAAGATAATATCCCCCTCTTTCCAAAAACTCTAAAAATCAAAAAATAAAAGAAAACAATTCTTTAAAAGCTAGCTTTTTACCCGGATCTGTATTCCTGTTCGTTTGCACAACTTTTCCTTCTTTTATTTGTTTTTTATTGTTTTAATTTCTGTTTTTGCAACTTTACTTGCACAACACATTTCTTATTTAATTTAAATAACTTATTCTAATAATTATCCACCACCAGGTAAATAATTAAAATAGTTAAAACACATTTAATATTTAATTCTCATTTAATTGAAATATATGACTTTCAAAATAATTAAAATCATCTAAATATTCTAATATAATTTAAATCTAACATTAAAACACTAATTACTTCCATCATCAAAATCGATTACACCACAACAAATGAAGTACCAACATTAATCAAGAGACGACAAATACAAAACACAAACCACAGTGACGACAATTACCAACAATGAACAATACCAATCAACAAGACGACCTGACATCATGGGACGGGAGGACTTCATCGTCACCTCTGTTTCAACATTTAACCGTTGGGTTATTGGTGCTCGCCCTGTCCTGCCGAAGCAAGTGGAATCGACACTTGTACCTGCAATCCTGCATACAAACGAAGTTGTGTACATGTGCATATATACATAACATCAAAGCATTAAATCAAAATACTGCATTGTGAGAAGGAATCGCAACATAACAGGGCACTCGCGAACGAGTGATGCCATATTGTCCTTCATCACACCTATTCTAACAATTATAATATAACCAATAAATTAACATTTCTAACTAACAATCATCTCCTAAAATATTTAATTAAATCACTGCATCATATCATAATTATGAAAATGAACTAACATCTAACCAACCACAATGTCATATGAAATAATCAAATCCTCAAGTGTATAAACATAATCACCAACAGTCTACTAATGGAATAACAACATCATCAAATGTCTAACTATCCAACTTACACAATAACAGTACCATCATAGTCACAAGTAGCAAATCAACGCATAGACAATAAATCCAAACAGAAAGAGGAGGGGTACTACAAAGAGAACATGAGGGTGGTCCTCTTTACCGGATGGGGCCACATCATGTTCCTGATCTTCTCTAGCCTGATCATGCTCAACATGTTGATCACGGTCTACATGCTCTAAAGTTGAAACACGAAAGGTTACATTAATTTATACACCAATTGCAATTAAATATGTTTAAAAGAACTTTAGAGTGGTCCTCTTTACCTAATGGGGCCACATCATATTCCTGATCTTCTCTAGCTTGATCATGCTCAACATGTTGATCATGCTCTACATGCTCTAAAGTACCGGGATGCACACCATGATCTTCATCTGCACGTTCTACTCCACCCTCACTAGGCTGCATTCCAATGTCATGTGCAGTATATATTGTCATTGCTTGAATGTTTAAAACAAATAGGCATGTAATTACTTTATGGTGGAAATTAATATTGAATAGATTGCACAAGTATTCAATTTTAAATAAACTTTATTGAGTTTATTTACCTACGTGTCGGATGCAATGGAAGATTGTGTTTGCCCAGTCAAGACTCTTAGGCATTCAACCACGGCTCCATAGCCTTGCTGGAAGGCAATCTTCTGTGGGAACTCTGTTGAATTCAGAGCCCTACATTTTTGTGAAGATCATGAATTTTGCTTCTATGGTGTGATTTTCAATTTATTATTTGGATACTATATTTCATTTATTGATACTTACAATTTGTGCGGCTAATTTCATATAACCACCAGAGCCAAGTTTGTGTTTCC